>JPET01000002.1:2508133-2647856 GCA_000732205.1 Verticillium tricorpus MUCL 9792
CCCCCGGCGCCTCTTGGACGCGATGACGGCGCTGATGCAGACGCAGACGCAGACGCAGATATAGACGCAGATGCAGCGCACGCGCACGCGCCCGCCTACCAGGACGTGCACCCGCGCGCGCGCATCCCCGACGCCCTCGTCTCCGGGCCCTGGACCCCCGACCAGGCCGACCTCCTGCGCTGGCTCCGCCGCGGCGGCGCCCGCTTCCACCCGGCCCAGGACTGGGAGCTCAAGCTGCGCGGCCTGCGCGCCGCCGTCACGGCCCGCGACCCCCGCGCCCTCGACCCGCCCCTCGTCCGCGCCCTCTGCCTGCTGGGCGACCTCTTCTGGGACCGCCGCCCCGACCCCGAGGGCGACGTCCTCGTCACCGACGAGTGGCCCCGCGCCGTCCTCGCCGACGAGCTCGACCGCCTCGACGACCTGCGCGACCTGTGGCGCCACCGCGGTACCGCCGAGCCCCGCGAGCTGCGCCGCCTGGCCTTCCTCATGGAGACGGGGCTCGGCGAGCACGCCGCCGCGGGCCAGCGCCCGGACCTGGAGCGGCTCGTCCGGAGGTGACGCCGCGAGCGCAGGCACATGGACAGACAGATAGACACACACACACACACATAGACGCATAGACAAAAAAACGAAGAATAGACAAGCATGAAACGAAGCAACTTTTCGCTCGGGGAAAACACCACGCTAGACACTACTCCTCGCCCCATGTTTAAAACTACAAGAGATCGATCGCCCCGACCCCCATCGGCCCGTCCATCCCAGCTCCATTATGTGGCCAGCCCGAGATCCCTTCCCGCGTGATTATGTCTCCCTGACGCCGCTCCCCCCTCAATAAGGCGGCCGCGTCACGTTCCCCAGGCTGTGCTCCCCAGCTCTGCTGTCGATCCCCTGCAGTAGGTCCCGCAAGTCCATCGGCGCGTCCTCCTGGAGCGTCGACTGGTATCTGCTGTCGCTGCTCCGGGTGCTGATGTTGCGCTTCGCCGACTTCACTGCATGGTCCTGGATCGCGCTGTTCGCCGGCAGCTCAAAGTGCAGGTCGCCGATCTTGGTCGACAGGCCCCGGAGGTCCGGCAGTGGAGGCACCGGCGGCACCTCGTCCGCGCCGTCCGCGCCATCGTGGTGCAGCGACGACGAGTCCTGCGCGAGGAGAGAGTTGCGAGCGCCGCCTCTGCGGCCGTTCGACGCTGACCTCTGCACCGTCTCGCCGTTGTCCGACTGTTGCGTGGCCGGGTTGAAGCTGAGCTCAGACGGCGAGTAGTCGTAGCTGACCATGCTATCGCTGCCGCTGCCGCTGCCGTCGTCGTCGTCGTCGCGGTTCCGGAGGCCGGCCGAGGTGCTCACCGCGGTGGGCGGCAGCTGGCCCGACAGAACCATCTTCAGTTGGTCGACGGACGCGACCGGTCCCCGGTTCACCGCTGACGGCGTTGCCGACGCGCCGCTCCGCACGCTGCTTTTTCGCATCTTGGTGAATGGCGCGAGCCCTCCCCCCACGTGCGGGGATGAGTTGCGCAGGTTGTGGTAGCTTCCGAGCGGCGATCCCTGGCCGTTGGCCGTTCCGTTGGTGGCGCGGCGGTTTCGTCCCGTTGCGGTCGTACCCGTGCGGGAGCCGGTCATCGATTCAGACTTGCTGACTGCCTGAATCGCGAGCTGGGCCGAGTCCCTCGTCCAGTCCGTCAACATGAGTTCCTTGAAGGTCAACGGGAGCTCGCTGTCGGGTTCCGCCGGCAAATGGCTAAGTGCAGAACCGAGGATGGGGTGTGAGAAACTGCGGCCCGGCGACGCCGCGGGACTAGCGGGCGGCGAGGCCATGCTGTCAGCGTAGCCCGCGGCGATGCTGTTGACGAGTGAGCTCCTGTCGTCGAAGGGGATCAGCTCCTCCTTTTCCAGCTCGTGAACGGACAGGTTCGGCTGCGCCCGAGCAACTCCAGGCGTGCCCACGAGCTCGACCGCTGGCGTCGGCACATTAATGCTGCTGACCCAGAAGTTTTTGCTGCGTCGCCTGATAATCTCGTCCTGAACGGCGCGTCCAGCAGCCGTCGTCTCGATGTCGAACTTTTCTGACACCGCCCAGAAGTATCCGTGGCAGAGCGACCCAATCCGCACCTTCTGGAGTGGCGTCTCGATGTCGAGGATATCTTCCTGAAGGCGGAACACCATGGAAAGCCCGTAACGGACGGTATTGACGCCAAGCTTGAAGACGAGCTTTGTGAGGAGGATGTGAAGGAGAACAATGTCAGACTCGAAGTCGACAAACTGAAGCGCATTGTCGTAAATCGCGAGATGAAGCAACTGCAGGAAATGCGATCGGTGGTGCTTCGACGGCTTCTCGCGATGGGATGCGGTGGATGAGGCGCGCTGAGCCACGCCTCCCGGCTGGAGCTCCCGACCGCTCCTCCCAGCAGGTCGATGATGAGGCTGCAGGTTTTCGTCTCGGGCCTTCAGATCACCCAGGGTCGTCTCGCGTTCTAGCCAGGTCACCAGTACATCCACGTACGCCTTGCGGACGTGGCCGTCCAGGTCGCGCAGGAGCCACTGCGTGCCCTCCCACACGTGGATCGGGACGCGGTTTCGGGACAGGTTGAGATTGCCGGTGATTCTGGTCTGCGGGTTCGCCACGAGCAGGATCGACTTGATGGCCTTGAGTGCGGCGGTCTTGCCAACGCTGAGAGACAGGTACGATTCGAACTGCGTGTGGCTGCTCGCGGCGTCGTCGTTTCCGGCGGCCTCCGTCTTCTCGCCCGGCGGCGATGAGTTGTTGCTCGACGAGCGTGAGGGCCGCAGGCGGAGGAGGATGGCCGAGATCATGTCGGAGATCTGGTCGGCGTAGTACACGTGGGTTGCGAGATCGCCGATGCATTGCTGGATGCGCGCCAGGAGCTGCATCCGCTGCTCCGTCGTGTCGCCTGCCACCTGCGGCTGGTCCTCCTTCTCGCTGTCCGTCCTGGGAAGGCCGCCCGGTCCGGGCAGCTGCATGAGCCTCTTCATGTGGCGGATGAAGCCGATCAGAACGTCCATGACGCTGAGACCAATCAGGTTGATGTCGGACTGCAGAAGGGAGCCGACCATGACGGTCAGCACGATGTGCTGCTGCAGGCTCTCCTCGGTCAGGGGCAACCGCGAGAGGTGGTCCATGGTGGTGACCAGGATGATGTATCGATCCTGGACGGGGGCCCAGCGCGCCACCGTCGCGAAGATCTGGATGGCCCACCCACGCTCGCTGCCCGGCTTCTCCCCCGCGCTGATGACCGTTTCGTTCTGGGCGACCCGTTCGTGGATGAACTTGAGCAGTGCCGTGGTGGCGCTGTGGATCTGCGGCTGGTTCGGCACGACGTAGATCTGCTTCAAACACTGCAGCGCCAGGACGCCGATATCCTCCTGGGCGAGTTTGTCGACGTCGAGGGCGGTGCCGGCCAGGGCGATGGGGTTGGTGTCGCCGGCCGTGTCGCTCGTCTTGACCGTCGTGACGCTCGTTCTACGGCGCATGTGCTTGTCGGCGTCCGACTTCTCCTCGGACTGCACGCGGGACAGCAGGACGTCGAGGAAGGAATCGTCATGCCCCCACAGGTTCTCGAGAACGATGGGCACGATGACGGCGAACTGGCGACCAGCCACAGAGGACAGGGGATCCGATGAGGACACGCTCCGAATGGCCTCGAGACCGACCGTCCTCCACTTCATGACGACGGCCTGGCTCGGCGTGCCCTTGCCAGGGGTCTGGCGGGTCGAGGCCAGGGTCGCGTAGGAGCGCACGACGGACTCGTACTGGGCGAGGTAACCCTGGTCGGCGAAGGAGGAGGAGACGTCGTGGTTCTCGCAGAAAGCCTCAAAGGTGGGGATGGAGGACTGGGCCATGGTGATGTCCTTGGAGCCCAGGATGAGGTCGAGGATCTTGAGGACATTGCTCGCGAACAGAGGGAGGTCTTTGGGCGTCTTTTCGATGAGGGCGGCGAGGATCTGGAGGGTCACCTGCACGTTGCTGTCTCGGGTCAGAAAAACGAGCGAGGGCAGAGAGGAGAGAGGGGGAAAAGAGAAAAGTGCGTCATGTACCCGATGCGCAACCGCCAGACGTCACTGGCCGTCTTCTTCTCGAGGAAGCTATCTTCTGAATCTTGGAGCGGCGCGAGGTGGCGTAGAAGAGCAGGTAGCTGAGCTCGCTCGAGTTGGGCTTGACGTCGACGGCGCCCTTGGTGGTGCGCGGGTAGCATTTGAGGACGAGGACCTGGTGCTTCGGCCGGCACTTTTGCGCAATGGCGTTCATGGCGGCGTCGCCGGAGGGCTCGGGGGCCCGGGTCGAGGGAGGCTCTTCTTCGTCGTCGTCGATGTGGGTGGCCAACTGAGCAGGGCGGCGGCAGTGCGATAGAGAGGGAGAGACGGAGACGGGAGGCAGGTGACGAGAAGGTGTGTGGTGGTGGTGCCTGGGCAGTGGGTGGATGTGGATGTGGATGGATGGATGACTGAGTGGGTGAAGTGGGTGACGGAGGCAGGGTTCGGACAAGGTGTTGTCGGAAAGCAGGGCCAAAATAATTAAGGTAAGCCAAGGTACCGAACGCGAGGTACCTAAGGGTGGTAGTACAGCGCGAGGCAAGACAGGTCAGTCAGACCCTGGGACGTGGCTGCCCTGTGCGCCAGAGTAGGTCCGTCCTGAACAGAAGGCGGGAGCGAGACGGAGAGAAAGAGAGAGCGAGATAGTTGCCTGGCAAGTGCTGCGGACCTCTCGGCCTTGGTGATCTCCGGATGGGATTGTCTGTGCCTTCTGGCCCGTCGACGGTCGACAGGGGTGGGCCCCCAAAGCTTCGGCCAGGTACCTCAGCTACAGGCGACGCGCCTCAGTCGGGGCAGGTATCTCGACTGAGGCACGTATCTCCAGCGGGGCCCTTGCTTGGTATTTGGTCCTTACTCCTTACTTGGTCCTTACTTAGTCCTCACTAGGCCCTTACTTGGTCCTCACCTCAGATCCCTCAGCAGGTACCTAGGGGAGGCGGCGCAAGGGGTCGATCCCCAGGGCAGCCCCCCTAACGTGTTTCCCTGACACGTGCTAAAACACAGGTCCAGCCACCGCTGACGGGACGCAGACAGCAGTGACAAACAAAACAAGCAGCCTCCATGTTCATGTCCATGTCCATGTCCATGTCCATGTTCATATTCATGTTCATGTTCTACAGGTCATGCCCTGTCGTGTCGTTCCACGTCGTGAGTGAGGGGTCAGTGAACCAGGCAGGCCAACAAACAGGACACATCAATGCCGTTGTCGTCAACCCCTTCTCAGCCACACCTGCATGCGTCATTTTGAGTAAGAGCGAAGCTGCTCGTTGGCCGCCCGCGCCCTCAGCAACTTGATGAGTAGCCTCGCCAGCGTGCAGTGCAGGTCGCAGGCACAGCAAGACGAGACGAACTGCAGAGCAAGCCATCCAGGTCTAGTCTAGCTGGCAGCCGGATAGGGTCCGAGCCGGCGGCCGCTCATCCTTCCCCCTCCACCCCACAGCATCAAGCCCACCCGGTCGCCCCGAGGCACGTCAGGAGATTGCCATGGTCACCAGTGCTGACACGCTGACGAGCTCGGGACAGAATACGCGGTCCCTTGGTTAGCACGCGCACGAGGTCCCAAAGACAAGCTTTCGCCAACCCGCAGCACCGCGAGGACGAGCATCGAAATCGCACCACCACCCGGTTGTTCGACGTTGCGAGTCACAGAACATCATTTCGTCATTGACTCCCCCCTCCGGCCTTGCAAGCCTAGATACACAGTCACCTTCTCCCCCTCCCCCCACCTCAGCCCTCTGCAACAAGCCCAACTAGAGCAGGAGCTCGGTTTGCAGCAAGGGATCACGGAGGACAACGAAGCCGCATCCCCATCTCCCCTCCGCCTTGTGCTCCCAATCCAGCAGACTGCGGTGCCCATGTCTGCCTAGGCCCCAGCCCAAGTAGACAGGAGACGCACAGCTCCAGCCCGCGGGACGAAGCAGCACAATAAGTATTGTACATTATCTTGTGACATACGAAGACAACAGAAAGCCCGCAAAAACAAAAACGTGACAAAAATTGGGAAGTAAACCGAAGAAAAGAAAAATGCCCAAGCCTGTTTCCTCTTTCTCAGAGAGGAGACTTCCCTCGAACATGGTCTCCAACACGCCCGCCTGCTTGAGCCTGTGATGGTGATCAAAAGACAAGAAAACGACAGCGTCTCACGTCATCGTCGTCCGTGAGGTTGCTGGGTCCCAGTCCGCGGCCCAAGTAAGTTAAAAAGTGCAGAAAAGCGATGAGCGATCGAGTCGTGTGTTGTGCGTGCGTGATCATGGGTCAGGCGTGGAATCGTGGTAGAAGAAGCGACAGAATCAACGGGACACAGCTGCTCCCAATGTACACGAGGGCTCAGACACCCCCACCCCCATCATCCCTCCCCCCTCCCCTCCCCTCCCCTGGCGGGCGTCAACTCGAGAAGCGTGAGTTCATTCGCCGTAGCACGCCCGTCTAAGGGCGCTCGGGTCGGCTCTTGCTCTTGGGTGGCTCGCTGACGTCGCCGACCCCCTCTTCCACGTCGAGGCGCTTGCGCCAGTCGGCCAGGCTCTCGCTCAGCCCGATGCCACCCTCATCTTCGCGTCGTGCCGGGGCCGCAACAGTGTCAAAGTCGAACGTGTTGCTCAGGCGGTAGTTCTTATTGGTCGCCTCCCAGTGCGTGCGAAGTGTCTCGAGCTCCGTGGCGAGGTTGTCGAGCGCGGTGCTGTTGCGCGCGTCTATGCCGCCGCTCACCCGCTCTCCTCCCGCGCCGCCGGGGGCGCCGCCGTAGGCGCTTTCGGCATCGGAGCTCTCTTGCCGCGTGTGGCCCAGATTGGCAACGCCGTTGGTGGGGCCCGAGGCCGTCAGCTCGGAGCTCATGCTGGGAACCTGTCGGCTGCGGCGGCGGTAGTTGTCGACCGACGTTTCGACCTGATCAAGCAGCAGTGACACCTTCTGTTCGGCATCCTGAGCCCGGCGCTCCAGGAGAGAGTTCTCCTGCTGCAACTGCTCGAGATCACGACGACTGGAAGTCAAGACTCGAGCCGTCTCTTCACCGCTCTCGACGGCCGTGTCGCGCTCAGCCCGGGCCTCCTCGAGATCCTTCTTGATGGCCGTCAACTGCTGCTCGAGCTGGGCTCCAGACATGCGGACCTCTTCCTGCAGCGAGTCAATCTTCTCGTGCAGCGCGTTTCGCTCTGTCTCCCAGTCGGCAGGCGTGGTGTCGGTCGGCCCGGCCTGGACACGATCCTCCAGGTCGTCAACCTCGGACTTGAGGCGCGCGTTCTCCGACTTGTAGCGAGCCAGCTGCTCCTTAAGCTGCTTGAGCATCTTCTCGGTTCCTTTGACGTAGTGAACAGCGGACTGGTAGTCGTTTTCGAGCTGCGACAACTTCTCCCGATATGCGTTCTCGGTCGCCTCGAGATGGCTGGCGTTGCGTTGTGTGTTCTCCTCGTGGTTCGATGTGGCGGCACTCAGTTGGTCTTCGAGCTCGCGGATGCGAGCCTGCTCGGGCGAGTTTCCACGGGGGCTTCCCACGCTACGGGAGCGTGGCATGCCGTTCGGGCTTATTCCCCGCTCGATGAGGATGTCCTTCAAGGTGTTGTGCTGCACGGTCATGGCATTGGTCTCGAGCTGCTGGTTCTGCAGCTGGTGCTTCAGGTCCGAATTGTGAGCCTGCAGCGACTGCGTGTCCCGGAGGGCGGCCTGGAGCTGTCGACGAATGGCCACGCCCTCACGGCTCGACTGCTCCTGATAAGCCTCGAGGCCGGCAATGCGCTCCTCGGCAGAACGAAGCTTGTCTGCGGCGGCATCTGCCTCCTGCTGGTATTTCTTGACCAGGGCGTTGGACGAGTTGAGTTGCGTCTGGATGACGACCAGACGGTCCGAGTCAGCCTTGCTCGATCCAGCGACGTCTCGAGCGGAGAACTTCTCAAAGCCAGCCATGACAGCCTGACGATGTGTCCTGGCCTCGTTGGCGTGCTTCTCGGAGATTTCTTCGGCATCGCGGAGACGCTGCGTCACGGCAACCAGCTCAGCGGTGTGTGTCTCGTGTTCGGCCTTGAGCTTGGTGAACTTGCTCTCAATCTTCTCTCTCAATGTTCGTTCCTCATCCAGCTTACGTTCAAGGAGTATCTTCATCTCGGCAGAAGCAGAGACAGCTTCGCGCAGCGAGTCAAAAGTTTGATTCTGCTCCTGCGAATTGCCAATTGAGTCGTTGTACTTGGTTTGGAAGTCGTTCTTTTCAACTTGCAAGAGCTGCATCGCTGCGCTGGCCTCGGCGAACTGCACGGACTGCTCGCGCGCCTCACGTTGAATGATATGCAACTCGGCCTTGAGACGCTCCAGTTCCGTCGAATTGACCGTCTTGTAAGACTCCAGCTCGGCCATGCGCTTTTGCGAAGCGTTGGTCGTGTCGTCCGCGAGCTGGCGAGCCCGTTTCTCAGCCTCAAGTTCAGTCTTCATTGTTTCCAGCTGTGCCTGCAGGCTCTTCTGGTAGTTGAGGGCGGAAGCCAGCTTCTTGCTGATCTCGGTCGAGCGGTCGTCGGCATCACGGTCCGAGTCGAGTTGAGGGGTGCTCGCAGTGCTGCCGCCCATGTGCGCAGCCAGCTTGGCACGTGAATACACGGCTTCCTGGATCGCAGCATCGCGCTGCTTCTCGGCTTCGGCGATCTGTTTAGCAGCAAGAATCGCCTGCTTGTCGACCGCGCTTTGGACGCTGGCTAGCTCGGTGCGCATGGCGAGCAAAGCCTCAATGAGCGGCTTGTCTTCGTCGTCAAACGTCTCGGTGGCTCGACTGTCCAGTACAGGACTCAGGGTTGCGTTCGGCACGTAGCCGGCCTTTCGAGCGAGCTCCAGCTCGGATGCGTACCACGCATTGCGGTTTCGAGAGGAATCTAGCTCCTTGAGCAAGACAACAGTCTGCGAGTTCCGTCCCGATGACCTTCGCGACAGAGGATTGCTCGGTTGACGTGTTGGAGGAGGCGGCGAGGCGACTCGAGGTGGCTGCTGTACTGGCTGCTGCACCGGCTGCTGCACCGGCTGCACTTGTTGTACTGGCTGCTGCACTGGTTTGACATTCGGTTCCACCGTGCTGTCGACCGATCCTTGGGAACGGTTTCCCTGTCGAGACCGGGACTTCACAACCTCGGCAGGTGTTGACTCGGACTTCGAGCTGGTTCGCGTTACTTGCTGAGTGGGCGTCCTCCTTCCGTTTACAACGGGTGATTCAACCTCCTTGATAACTTCCCGCGTCACAGGGGATTGTCGGTTCGAGCCGATCTGAGGCGAAGAGGTAGCGGCCTCGCGCTCGGATGAGGGACCGCGACTCCTTATCAGGTTGGCAGTCTGCACGGTGGGCTTGGCCGGCGTGGGACCCTGCGGTGGAGGTCCAGCAGGCGGAGAGGGCCCGGCGCCTCGGGGCAGCCTTGAGGCTGCCGCCGCACCTGCGACGGCGGATCCGTTGACCTCAGGGGTGCCAGGCCCGGCCCTGTAACCGTTGGGCGGGCTGCCGATGCCGTTGGGTTCCCGAGGGCCGCCGGCAATCCTTCTGTAATCGGGAGGGCCTTGGGACCCATCTCTGGACGCCAGCTGGCGGGGAGGGTTTGTCTCGGCAGCGGCACTGGGACGCCTGGCTTGAGGGCCCTTCTGTGCGTTCTGTTGCTGCTGTAGTTGCTGCTGCTGCTGTGCCTGGGCGTCATTAGGGTATCGAATCTTGGTCGTGTCCAGAACGTAAACGATGCCCAGATCGCCGGCGTTGACAGGCGCAGAACTAGGCTCGCCTCCAACGACAACAACCTGTTTCGCGACGGTGGTCATACTGTGGCCGGATCGGGGGGACGGTGAGGGGCCCATGTTTTGGAACGTATACCACCGGCGCGAAGATATCCTGAAGGCGGCCAGGTCGCCCAGATCGGCACCCTCTTCTGTGCGGCCTCCGAAGATGTACATGACGTCGTCAACGACGGTGGCGGCGTGACCCTCGCGCGGGACTGGGATGTAACCTATGCAATCCATCTGCGACCACTCGTTGGGGGCTGGATCGTAGCACCAAACGTCGTTGAACCACTGGTAGCCGTTGGTACCGCCAAATCTGATTGCTGGTCAGTGCTGTCCTATCGGCCGGAAGAGAGGGCGCCGAGCTACTTACAGGTACATCTTGTCGTTGAAGGTGATTACGGAGTGATTCGTTCGCGCGGGGGGGATTCGACCCGGTGGGGGGCCACCGCTGTCACTGTTCTGGATGAGCAGCTCCCACCGGTTGTTGGGCATTTGCAGCTGGTTAAGATCAAAGGCAGAGAGGTCGTTCATGAAGTAGCCCTCGACCTGTCCACCGAAGACGTAAATCTTGGACCCAAGTATGTTGAGGGAGTGGCCATAACGTCCCGAGGGTCGGGGCCCTGAGGGTAGGGCTCTTGACCATTGTCTTGTTGCTGGAGGGTTGTCAGTACAGGCCGACGCCAGATGAGGAAACCCGCGGGGTGTAAGCTCTTACAGGTGTTGAGGAGATACAAGGTCTCATCCAGAACATCGGTATCTTCCACCTTTGTGTCTCCACCATACACGATGAAGGCATTGCCCACGAGCAAACTGGAGTGGCCAACGCGAGGACCAGGACCCTCCGCGGTTGTCGCGAGGGGGTAGCAGGCCATGCTCTGGCCAGCCTCGATCATCCACAAATCTCCCTTGACCGTCGAACTGTTGATCAACCCACCCATCAGGTAGATGTCGCCCTCCTTGGACGACACGGAGTTGACGGCGGCGCCATATCTCGGGAAGGGGCTCGGATGTGCGGAGGTGTAGGTCAGGCGCCGTTGCGACCAGGGATAAAGCGCAGCATTCGGGTTTGTTAGCTGTTGCTGCTGCTGCGGCTGCTGTTGCGGCGGCTGCTGCTGCTGCTGCTGAGGCTGTGACTGCAGCTGTGGGCTGTTGCGAAACTGAAGCAAGGAGAATCAGGACACACCGCGCTTGACAGGGACGAACGAATGCAACAAGAAAAGACTCGAATTGGGGTGGAAATCATGTCGCTCAAACTTACTGGCAGATCGCTAGGTGCGGATGGCGCCTGGTCGACGCTGGGCCCTCGTTGACGGCCGAGTGCTTGTTCTGGGCTTCCGACGCTTCCCTCCTCGCCGAAGGAGTTCATGCTCCCGGTCGGGGTCGACCGTTGTGCGGCGGCCTTCTCATCCTTAGCCACTCTTGCGCTGGCGCTCTGGATGGAGCCCTGGGAGCCCGAGTTGCCGTCGCGACTGGCGAGAGCCCGATCCTGGTTCTTCTTCGACTTGAACAGGAACGCCATGGTGACTGGCGAGAACGTCGGACCGCGCGCGAGCGAGAGGGCGTCGACGGGAAAAAAACTGGGATGCGCAGCCTCTCAGCAATTGTGTGTGATGATCTTTGATTCGATGTACTGCGTTGTGCAACGTCGAGACTGGCGCTCGGGTGGCAGTGTAGAGGGCGAACGGGGGGGCAGCCGAGCAGTCGCGTTCGTCGACTGGGGAAGGGGCTAATTCGATGTGGGATCGGGAGCGATGCTGATGCAGGAACGCCGAATGGAGTCGGGACTCGAAATTGCGGATGGCTGGGTTCGCATCGGTGGGCTGGCTCAGGGTGACTCGCGATGTTCGACCTCGTCCTTTTTTTTTTCCCCGTCGAAGGGTGAGGAGGGGGTTGGCGGGAAGAATGTTGGGTCGGGCTGGAGGATTACGGGGGCTGGTAAGGGGGCCGGGCTGTTCGTCGCGCGACTGGCAGGGCAGGGCGTCGCAGTATCGTCAAGGTCGTGATGGGTGCTGCGAATTAGGCATGTGAGGACGGTGACACGCAGCAGCTCGGCTTCGGAATCGGGCGGGCGCGCCTTCAGTCAACCTGTCGTCGTGGTCGAGGCTGATGATGTCGATGGAGGCCTTGTAAAACGGAAGTTGGAGGTGGATGGACGGGATGGGCACTTTGTCTCTGAGGTGCCCTCTGGGTCTGTTTCGGGGTGCTGGCCGCTGGCGCTGGCCGTGCCTGATCCCATTTTCTGGGGGGGCCTCTGCGCTCTTGCACCCTGCAACTAAGGTGCGCTGTACCCGCAGCGCTGCCGGGCCGTTCACACATGTCCTGGGGCCAATGAGAGCCCGTTGCGCTGCCAGCCGATGGGGTATCTGCCAAGCAGAAACATTTTTAGGGGGACGGGGGGCCGCAGGGGGCGTCCCCAAGCGACCAGTTGGCGCCTGTCCTGAGTCTCGAGGTGGGCTGCACGGGTGGTGCTCCGCGGGGGGGAGGGAGGGGGGGCTGGCATGTGTACTCGGGCAGTACTAGATGAACCACCAAGCCACACGCAGGCGTGCAGGTCGCCAGGGTGTTGCGTCTACTTCGCCATTTCGTCAGTCGCCTCATGCGTCTCCCAGATCCAGGGGCTGACCGAGGACAAGAGAAAATGGACGGACTACTGTAGAGGCGGCCACCCCCTTCTCATGCAGTGCGCCGTACACCCCGATACGGAGCCAGGGAGCCCAAAGCTCTCGGCGAATATCGAATGGGGGTTCAGATGAAGAAGGCCGGAATGAAATTCCACATCATGTCGTGACGTCGCTGTTCATGACTCTGACCTGACATGGGCCAGTCAACAATCCCTGGTGATATGTCACAGGGGCTGCGCGCGACCTGACAAACATTGGGCCTGCCCGGGTTGCGCATCTTTGAGGTGATTTCCCGGTGGCATCGCACACGAAAGCGAATAGGGGCCCAACCACAGGTCACCTGTCACGGCTTGCTGCGTGTTCGTCCACCGACGATCGGCCATGACAGCACCTCGAAACAGCCCCCATGCTGCTGCAGCTGCTCCTCCCCCTCCCTCCGCTACAAGATGTATGTACGTATATGTACGTACGTACGTACGTGCAGTCAGGGTCGTGGCAGATGACTCGTACTCCAACGGCGTTGGCGTGTTTCTTTGTCGTCTGTTCTGTGCTTTTTTTGAGACCTGTCTCTACCAAACGAGACATCACACACTTGACAGCGTTGATGCCCGTTCGTCTGACCCTGGGAAGAAGCGGCCTCCCGGATCTAGCTCGACTGCCTCTCTCGCCTGGCTGCCAATTTCCTGAACACAGGGCGGGCATTGACACACCTGGGTGACCCCCATTTCACCCATTCATCATCTTCAGGTGAGCGACCCAGAAAGCGGCGCGCTCGACCCCCTGCCATTTCCATGCAGGTACACTGGCCACCGGCATGAACATCGCAATGAGGCGCGCGCGCTCTGTCGGTGATAACCCACCGGGGCCTGACAGGAGGAGACTAGACCGGGGGGGAAGCAGCATGTTCCGGGCGGTCGGGGGAGCCAAAAGCAAGCAACGAGGATCAGTCGCAGGCGCGGCTGCGGATATGAGATGGAAAAAAATAAATATAAAAAATTATCGATGGTCTCGAGGCCGCTCATCTCACCGGCCTGGTTGCATCGGGGACCCAACTGCCACGAGGCGGTGCGTTTCATCTTTTCGTTGGGATGGGGGGCCGGCTCCGAACCATGACTGCGGAGCTCATGGCCCGCGCCATGGCCCGCGCAGTGCGTCTTCCTCGGTCCACTGTAGGCACCTTGTTCGTTAGTGTGCACGCCGTGGCTGATGACCACACCAGACGAACCTCCAGAGATGAGGCTCTCCAGAGCATCCCAACTTACCAGCCGAAGTAATTAACTCGTTCAAGGGCCTTCCCCTTCTCGAGACGGCCCGGAATAGCCTGTACCCTAGCCGACGTCAAATGTTCCACTCGTTCCACCCTTCGTGCGATGTGCTTCTAGCGCCCGACCCAGAAGGCAAATTGATGCGCAGCGTCAACCTCCCAGATGAAACCGACACTGGGCAGGGTACCTATTAAATATTGGGCTTTCGAAACTTGTCGTTTCTTTGGGTTTTAGACTTGTTCCCATCGTTCAGTTCTCCGCTCACTCGCTGTCAAAACCCCAGACAGGGAAGGTGAGGGAGGCGCTCGCCCCGCAAGTCGCATCGTCAACACCTTCAGTCCTGAGAGCGAGCCTATCTATATGCAGCAGCAACGAACTCGGCTGTCGCCCAAGCCCGGCCATACCAGCCCCAGTCGCAATGAAGATACTTTTGAAAGGAGGCCTTTTGCCTGGCATCTGAGCTGCTGATACGGCAACCGCAAACAACGGCGTCCCGGATGGAGACTATGCCCCTTTTATGCATATAGCAATCAATATTGATTTGTCCCATACAATTGCTGAAGCACCAGCGTGGGGTAGCTGAGGTCCAGTGCCGTGCCGAGCGTTGAACCGAAGCAGCCTAGCACCCGTGCCTGCCCAGGCGAACCCAGTCGCCTCGAGTGCGACCGAATTCGCGTCGCCCGCCTGAAAGCTCAACGACACCCGATCCCAGACACCTTACCATCACCCCACGACAGAACACCCCTCTCCCACCCTACCGGAGCGTCGCCCGAGGTCTCTACCTAGGCGAACGAGAATGGCGCTTGGAACATCAGCTCTCCCCGTACACCGAAGTTAAAGTCACCGCCGCGCATCAGTATGGGTTCCGCCGTGGATACCAGCACCCTTCCCGGATCGACGAACCAGCAAGCACCGAAACTATCCTCAACCTCATCCCAGCCGCAACAGCATCAGCAACGGCACCAACCGAACACAAGCCACCATCGATCTAGCAGTGCCGCGACGCCTGCTGTGGAGGGAGGCATGGCATCCCCCGCCACGCGCCCGAACGGCACATACGCTTACTTGGGCGCGCCGGAGCCGAACAGGGCGCAACGGCCAAGGTCGCCCTTGACCCTCGGCCAGCGATCCAACACCCACGTCGGCCACGACGCTTCCGACGCGCGCCCTTCGAGTGCTCCAGGAGACAACAAGCAGAATCCCGGGGCTGGCGGGTTCGCGAACCACCGCAGCCTTGAACAAGAGAGCAACGGCCAACCGAGGCGGCAACCCAAGCCGCTGCTGCTGCGGACCAGGAGCGAATATGGCGTCCGCCCAGACAACGACGAGCATTCAGATGATGAAATTCCGCAATGGGGCGCAAGGCACGGCTTCGAGGAGCACTACGAGTCGCAACAGTTCATGGACAAGCTGGCTAACGTAAGTTGAAATCTCCATCTATCTTTCAGCGACCACCTTCGGCCGGGGTACATCGCCTTCCTGGACTCGTACCCAGCGCTTGTTGTCGCTTGGTCTTCTTGTGCTTCTTCGATCGCACCTTTGGGCAGGCGCAAAGGAATCAGTCTAGTCTCGTTTTCGCGGCTACCTGCCCTTCGCCGGACGGCTGAAACCTTTCGTGCCTGCTTCGACCTTTTTCTGCACCCTCTACAAGCACCCGTTGATAGCAAGCATCTCCGTTTCGGGTTGCCCACCCTCAATCGACGGACCACTCCCGGGACGTCGAGGAAACTGGTCCTGCAGAAGCAGAACCAGAGACGCGGCGTCTTGAGCTTCGCGCCATGCAGAAACTCCCAGAATATCCGGAGACGCTTTTCTTTTCGCCACGAGATGGTGCCGCTGCTAACTTATCCCCATAGAATTGGTACATGTACTGGACAGACAAGCGCCACGAGTCGACCGGCAAGCCGAAAGCCCCGTCGCATGAACTCCAAGACTGGCGCATGCGAGACCGCCTCAAGACCGTTTCCGCTGCCCTCGCGGTCTGTCTGAACATCTCGGTCGAACCTCCCGACCAGCTTCGAACGAACCCCGGTGCGAAACTGGAGGCCTGGACAGATCCCTACCACCCGGCGCCTCAGAAGGCTCTTGAGAACATAGGGAAGCAGCTCCAGAGTCAGTACGAGACTCTCGCGATTCGTACACGATACAAACAATATTTGGATCCATCAGTCGAGGAAACTAAAAAGTTCTGCGTCTCGCTACGGAGGAATGCTAAAGACGAACGAGTCCTCCTTCACTACAACGGACATGGCGTACCAAAACCAACCGCCAGTGGGGAAATCTGGGTTTTTAACAAGAACTACACGCAGTACATCCCTGTGTCGCTGTATGACCTCCAACACTGGCTGCAGGCACCCACCATCTTTGTCTGGGACTGCTCTGAAGCTGGCAACATCCTCAACAACTACCATCGCTTCGTCGAGAAGCACGAGCAGGAAGAGGAGGAGCAGGCTGCCAGAGATCCCAATTACGAGAAGACCGCATTCCAGCCATATATTCATCTCGCCGCCTGCGGCATCAAGGAGAACCTGCCCACCAATCCTCTCCTCCCAGCTGATCTCTTCACCGCCTGCCTCACGACACCGATCGAGATGGCTTTGTGGTTCTTTGTCCTCCAAAACCCGCTGAAGACGAACTGCACGCCCGAACAAGCCAAAAAGCTTCCGGGTCGTCTTCAAGAGCGCAGGACGCCTCTCGGAGAGTTGAATTGGATTTTCACCGCAATCACCGACACAATTGCGTGGACGACACTGCCTCGTCATCTCTTCAGGAAGTTTTTCAGACAGGATCTTATGGTGGCGGCGCTGTTCAGAAACTTCCTCCTTGCCCAGAGGGTCATGTCTGTCTACGGCTGCCGCCCCCAGTCCTTCCCCGAGCTTCCGGATACCAAGCAACATCCCCTGTGGGCGAGTTGGGACCTGGCAGTCGATATGGCCTTGGCCCAGCTTCCCATGCTGCAGAAGAAAGAGAACGACGGTATCGACTACGAATATCAAAACTCCACCTTCTTCACAGAGCAGTTGACCGCATTCGAGGTCTATCTCGCTAGAGGCGACGCTATGTCGCAAAAACCCCCCGAGCAGCTTCCGGTCGTCCTCCAGGTTCTTCTCAGCCAGCAGCATAGAGTTCGGGCCTTGATTCTACTGGGTAGCTTTCTCGATCTTGGCCCATGGTCAGTACAACTGGCCTTGAGCATCGGCATCTTTCCATACGTTTTGAAGCTGCTGCAGTCGGCCGCTGCCGAGCTCAAACCAGTCATGGTCTTCATCTGGACAAGAATCCTAGCCGTTGACATCTCCTGCCAGCAAGACCTTATCAAGGACAATGGCTACAATTACTTTGCAGCCATCCTGAAGCCCACCGAAGCCCTTCCCGTCTCCAACAGCGACGAGCACAAGGCCATGTGTGCTTTCATCTTGGCCATGCTGTGCAGGGGCTACAAACCTGGTCAACATGTCTGTAACCAGACAGACATCATGACTTACTGCCTCGCACATCTGCAGCACCAGGACAATCCTCTGCTGCGACAATGGGCTTGTCTGTGCCTCAGTCAGTTGTGGAACGATCTTGCCGAGGCCAAATGGCGCGGCATCCGAGAGAACGCCCCAAGCAAGCTCTCCTGTCTGACCAAAGACCGTTGCCCCGAAGTCAGGGCCGCCATGCTGCACGCCATGACCACTTTTATTGGAATCATCGATCTGACTGATGAAGTCGCCCGCATCGAAGAGTCCATTGCGTGGACGCTGCTTGACATGGCCAACGACGGAAGCCCCACAGTGCGCCGCGAGTTTCTTGTCTTCTTGTCGCACTTCATCCTTCGCTTTGAGAGCAAATTCATCGTCGCGGCTCTAGAACAACTGCAAGAAGAAAAAGAGTACCTCATGTTCCCGCCAGAGGTTGACGGCCTGGAAAACAAGATGGGACTCCACTACACAAGGCACGAGAACCGCAACGTGGACGGCACTATCAAGCCTTCGGCGCATGGGTTTGCGCACAACACCGTCTTTGCCGCGTGCTGGAAGCACGCCCTGATGCTCAACGTGGACCCCCATCCCGAGGTTCAGCGTGACGCGACTACAATCGTCGACTACATGCACAATGCTTTACTGACATCTCCCGTCGGAGAGCATGCCCAAGCCCTGATCGAAGATATCCGAAGGAGAGCAAAGCGTGCGTCGGCCAGAAACCACCACGCAACCAACAACAGACACGGTGGGCTCGGCACGTCACAAGCGTCGCACAACGCTCCGTTGCCTTCACCAGGACTCCTGCGTAGGACCGCGAGTTACCTGTTTACTGGCATGTTCGGAGCCAATGGAACCATGGAGACGGGTAGGCCGACGAACGCGAATGGCCCCGTCCCCTCGTCGCCCGGCCTACCGCGGAACGCGTCTCAAAAGCTGCGGGGACCGGAACTGGCGTCTGCGCCTCCAGATCAAATGGACCAGACGAACTACTCCAAGTACCACACGGCCAACGAGCCCGTGTCTGGCGGTTACGAAGAGCGCAGTCAAAAGGAGACTCCGTCGCTTCCTCTGCGCAGCACTTTCCTTGATTGGTCTGTTGAGTATTTCCGCGAGCCTCAGATGAAGCCAAGCGAGTCCGACGAGCCGGGCAGTACAGAGTACAACGAGCGTCTGTGGCGAAGGTCTCGCAATGAAACGATACTCCAGGACACACAGCCTCTCAAACAGTACGCCGGCAGTCACAAGTGGGACAACCAGGTCAGGCTCATCAACAACGGCGCTCAGCCTGCCAAGATGACATTCCATCAGTTCGAGGACCAGCTTGCGGTGGCAGATAATGGCAACACCGTGTTTGTGTGGGACTGGAAGAAGCAGTCGCGGCTCAGCAAGTTCTCCAACGGCAACCCCGACGGCTCCAAGATCAGCGACATGAAGTTCATCAACGAAGATGACCAAGGTTTCTTGATGACCGGATCGTCAGATGGCGTTATCCGCGTGTATCGGAACTACGATTCCGACGAGCAAGTCGAACTGGCCTCGTCCTGGCGGGCGCTCACACACATGGTGCCCAGTACCGTGAATTCGGGCATGGTCTTCGACTGGCAGCAGGCGACAGGCCGTGTGCTGGTGGCCGGCGATGTGCGTGTCATTCGGGTGTGGTCGGCGGCTTCGGAGACATGTGTCATGGACATTCCTGCCCGGTCCGGCTCCTGCGTCACCTCGCTCACCTCGGACCAAATGACGGGCAACACGCTTGTGGCTGGTTTCGGTGATGGCGCGGTGCGCGTGTTCGATACTCGACTCAAGGTCCAGGAGTCGATGGTCAAGAAGTGGAAGGATGACACGGACAGGCAGTGGATCAAGAGCGTCCACATGCAGCGCGGAGGCCAGAGAGAGCTGATCAGCGCCAGTCGCAACGGCAAGGTGAAGCTTTGGGACATCCGCATGGACAAGCCTCTTCATACGTTCCAGACGACGAAGAACCCGCGAGATACCGTGCGCACGGCCAGCACCCACGAGCATCTTCCGGTGTTCGCTGTGTAAGTTCAGCCCCTTTTGCATTCCTTTGTGAGCCTCACTAACGAAAGTCTTGTAGTGGTACGTCCGCCCGGCGAGTGCAGGTCTTCAACTTCGACGGTCAAGAGCTGTCCGAGGTGGAGCCATACTCGAGCTTCCTTCAGCAGAACCGAGGCCTGCCCATCTCGGCAACTGCTTTCCATCCCCACAGGCCTATTCTAGGCACTGCCGCTCGGGGCGATCATCACATCAATCTCTTTACTTGCGAGAACGCCGAGATGTTGCAGCCTCGCTCCTATTAAATGAAACGGAGGGACGGGGTACAGAGGAGAGGAGGGCTATGGTTCCTCACACATGCAAGGTTGCGATCTTGTCCAGACGCGACTGTGTACGATTTGCATACTCGGCTTGATGGCTACACGCATGCTGCGGTTGGTTTGGTTTGGCGTTATAACAGGTTGATCAGCGCTTTGAGGGAGGCGGCGTCTTTAGGGGCAAGCTTTTGCTGCCAGTAATAACGTGCGAATTGATCTGCTTCATCCGAGTGTTCTTGCATCTTATGAATCTTGTATCGAGGTCTCACTCGTCATGGATGAGTAGAGCACAGCAGTACAGGTCGATGAAAGGAGCTCTTATCGGATAAGAGGTCAGATAACGAATGATAGGGCTAGTTGTGGGCCCACCAGTCACCGCGGGGTCGTCGATGTGAATCACCCCGCCATGGGAATTTTGATTCCTCGCCGAACGAGTCAAGTGTCGTCACTCCATCATCCATCATAAACAAGCGCCAATCCGTCGCCGGAGACCCAATTCGCAGCCTCATCCATCACACATTCGACTCGTCGACTCCTCGTCAGCACTACACCCACAGCCATGGCCGACGCACCCGCCGAACCCGCGCAGGCCCCTCCCGCCAACGACCCTCCCGCTCCCGGCGGCGAGGAGGGCGGCGAGAAGCAATCCAAGAAGGGCGCGAAGAAGGCCGAGGCCAAGGCCAAGAAGGAAGCCGAGAAGGCCCGCCGTGCTGCTGAGCGCGAGGCCGCCGAGGCCGCGCAGAAGGCTGCCGGTGGCGGCGCCGGCGGCGAGGACCTGGCCAAGGAGAACTACGGCGACGTGACGCCGACGACCAAGGTCGAGGCCGAGCGCGTGCACCTCAAGGACATTTCGGAGGAGCACATTGGCAAGAGCGTCAAGGTGCGCGGCTGGATCCAGAACTCGCGCATGCAGGGCGCCAAGATGTGCTTCATCGAGCTGCGCGAGGAGCGCAACTGGGCCGTCCAGGGTGTTCTGGCTGCCAGCCCCGAGGGCAAGCCCGTCTCGCGACAGATGGTCAAGTGGATGGGCGGCCTTGCTCTCGAGTCTTTCATCCTGGTCGAGGCCCTTGTTCAGAAGCCCCTGGACCCGGTCAAGAGCTGCAAGGTCAGCAACTTCGAGCTGCACATCACCAAGTGCTACATCCTCGCGCCTGGGCCCGAAGCCCTGGGCATGAGCCTGCCCGTGGCGAACCGTGCCGTCTCGAGCTTCGAGGATGAGGACCCGGCCGTGACGGCCGCCAAGGCCGAGGCCGACAAGTCGGTCGAGGCTGTCAAGCAGGGAGTCGAGAACGTTAGCCTCGACGCCACGCCGAGCGCCAGCATGGCTACGCACCTGAGCAACCCCGCCATGCACAAGCGCGCCCCTGTCCAGCAGGCCATTGCCGATGTGCGCATGGCCACCCGCAAGCTGTTTGCTGAGTACCTCGACACCCAGAACTTCGTGCAGTTCGAGCCCCCTTGCCTGATTGGAGCCGCGTCCGAGGGTGGCGCCAACGTCTTCTCCATGCCCTACTTCGATAAGACCGCCTTCCTGGCCCAGTCCCCCCAGTTCTACAAGCAGATTGAGATCGCAGGTGGCCGCAAGCGAGTCTACTGCATCGGTCCCGTCTTCCGCGCCGAGGTGAGCTGCCCGTCATGTTTACAAGAGGCCTGCCTGCTGACATGTGCCAGAACTCCAACACTCCTCGACACATGACCGAGTTCACTGGTCTTGATTTGGAGATGGAGATCGAGGAGGATTACCACGAGGTCATGGAGACGCTGGAGAATGTTCTTCTGTACATCTTCCGTGGCCTCCGGGAGCGTTGCGCGGAGCAGATCGAGACCGTCCGTTCTGTCTACCCTTCGGAGGACTTCCTCCTGCCCCCTCCCGGCCAGGGAGTTCTCCGCCTCACCTTCGCCGAGGGACAGAAGCTCCTTCGCGAGGAGGGCCCCGAGGAATACCGCAACGTCTCCGACACCGAGGACATGTCGACGCCGCAGGAGAAGGCTCTCGGAGCGCTCATCCGCCAGAAGTACAACACTGACTTCTACGTCCTCGACAAGTTCCCCGAGTCGGCACGCCCCTTCTACGCTCTCGAGGACCCCGCCAACCCTGCCGTCACCAACGCCTATGACTTTTTCATGAGGGGGCAGGAGATTCTCAGCGGTGGACAGCGTATTCACATCCCCAGCGTGCTGGAGGCCAGGCTGAGGACCAAGGGCGTCGACCCCGAGTCGCAGGGCATCAAGGAGTATGTCGACGTGTTCCGCAGCGTTGGCGTGCCGCCGCACGGTGGTGGTGGTATCGGCCTCGACCGCGTGGTTGCGTGGTTCCTCAACCTGCCCTCGGTGCACCTGGCCAGCTACTACCCGCGTACCCCCAAGCGCCTGCTGCCGTAAGAAACCGGTGAAGTCATGAAGGAGATGCCGGATGAGCTGTAGCTTATCCTGATCCAGTTGAATCGATCGAAGCGTAGATTAAATAAGATGTTTATTCAAAAACCATGTGGCGATTTCGGAACGCATGTTCAAGCAACGGCAGCCCGGTGTGTAGGGTGAGAGTGTTGGAAACAACATCGTGAGTGCGCCGGAGAGACCAAACGCGTCGTTGCGTCGGTTTAGAAGCATGCGGGATTGCATGTATGGTGGGGAAGGCGCAAGCAGAGTGGTAAGCCCCTCTTCTAGCATCAACGGCTCACCATCGGTTAGGCTGCTTAGTCATGCCGTTTGACTCACACCGAGACTACCGACGCGAGGGGCGAAAAGACTCCACCTGCTCGCTCGCGCACGTGACCGGGGTTGTCGCCCACACAAACCAAAGCGACCCAGGCGAAAAATCGGAGGTGCCCCCAAGATCGCGGACCCGACGACCACCCATCCACCCAACTCTCGACATCACCCCTATCGCCCAGTTAAGCTCAGTCGACAGCAAAACTAACAAACCGCAAATATGGGCAAGGTACGTCGCCGACCGCATGGCTGCCGTCGCAGGCCTCATGCCTTGCCGTCGTTCAGATGTGAGGGCGAAATGCTGACAATTTTGAAAAGGTTCACGGATCCCTCGCCCGTGCCGGCAAGGTCAAGTCTCAGACGTACGTCTCTCCCCGATGACCACAAACACACAACCACGAACCCCGATCGCCCCTCGCCACCTTTCCACTCGACGATCACCGACAACGAGACGGACGCACTCACGCCCCCGACGAACAAGCCAGACTGACACCTTCACAGCCCCAAGGTCGAGAAGCAGGAGAAGAAGAAGGTCCCCAAGGGCCGCGCGAAGAAGAGACTCACGTACACCCGCCGTTTCGTGAACGTCCAGCTCACCGGTGGCAAGCGCAAGGTACGCCCTCAACGCCAGGCTCGCTCGCAGCAAGAGATTGCAGCCCACCCACGGGATCGACTCGATACTGACGCGCGACCTCCAGATGAACCCCAACCCCGGTGCCGCTTAAGCAGCCCCCTCCCCCTCACAACGCAACGCATCGATGACGGCTCGAGGAACGTCTTGGAAATGTCATGAAGACAGGAGGGTTTCGCGCATCGACGGGGGTGTGACAACGATCAAGCACGAGCGGATGGAAAGTGTGACTTTGGAACGGAATATACGGTCGCATGGGTTGATTTTACGCTCCCATGGAACGGGGGAGCGAGGCGTGGTTCTAAGCGAGGCCACACGTGCGTCGCCGCCGCGCTGAGACGGGCCGGGCTTCGTGGCATCTGCCGCGACCTCGTCCCTCTCGCAGGCAGCCTTCGTCCAGCTCGGAAGGGTTTGGCGTTGGGTTGTTGGCTTTCGAGCCGTTTGGGAGATAGGGATGAAATGCTCTTTCTCTCACTTCTATCGCTTCCGTGATGTGCCCTCGACATTGATCTCCTATGACGACCAACGAGTGACGTGCAGTACCGGATGAGACCTTTCTCTCTCATGTTATTTGCGCTTGGTTTCACCAAGTCATGGTACTCCCCACACTCGCTTCATCGGCTGGGCGGGCAGCGAAATGCTTGATCAGTGATCTCAGTGTAGATGGTATCGTAGCGGACCCATCTGTGAGTCGCTGTTGAGTCTAAGCATTGCGAGATTGAGATACATGCTCCACGAAGACTGCGAAGAGCATTCTCGTCCAGGGAGATGTTATCTTGTGTGTGTGAGAGAACGCTCGTTCGTTCTGATAGTCACGAGACTGAAGTAGCCGGCTGATCGTCTACCAGGCATCACGTTGCACAACGTGGCCGTCATTCGAAGTCGTCCGCGAGAACACAGTGCAAAAGTTGGCAAGGCCTACACCTGACGATGACGAGTTTTTGTCCACAACACTACATTATCTCCTAAGAAGACACCTAGCCATGGTGGCGATGTGATCATTCTGGAACCAAGTGAGTGTGCATTTGATGGAAATAGGTATCTCGATTTATACGTCGTTCATCAAAACACACATCTAAGTCCCAAAAGAAAACGGCTCGTCGCATAGCCAGATCCCAGGCCAAAAGCTATCCGCCCGCTCAATGGAAAACATAAAACGCGCCGTGTCGTGCCCACTGCCACAGTTCCCCAGGAAGAATAATGACCCAACGCCAGCTGATAAACACACTTCGCCCACCCAGCCCGCTTTGAACGACTCGGTCGCATTCTAAGCCGTCCAGGGTAAATCACAAAACCTTCCGCCCCATTACCCAGTCGTGTATAAGCAAGTCTCGTGGCAAACGCCCCCATACAACAGGGAGCCTGGCTCGTCAAACGTTATGGTATCAAGCAGAAATGCAAATATCTCGTCGTTGTCGCGTACGCACCCCTGCCCTGCTTCTTTTTCCACGCGATCGATCCATGGGCAAGCCGAGAGTACGACCTCCTCAGAGACTCATGGTCAGCCATTCCCACTCCTGTGGCCCCGACGCAGGACCTCCAGGGTTCATCACGGGGCCTTGCCCACCCGGGCCCGACATGCCCATCATTCCGCCCTGTCCCATCAATGGCCGTTGCGTCATACCGAAGCTGCTAGCCATGCCCAGCGATCCAGGCGTAGTCATGTTGCTGAGAGGGCTGGCTGACGGGACGGATCGCGCCGCCTCATTGGGCGAGCCGGTTGAGTTCTCCGGGCTGTCAACGTCCATGCTGGCAATACCCTCGCTCCCTGCGCTCTTGCTGTGGCGGCGCTGGCGCTTGGACGAGCCAGAGGAAGACGTGCCATTGCGAGGCATAGATGCGGCTCCGGGGCCTGGTGTGTTCTTGGGCGGTGCGGCGGCGATGGGAATGACACCCTTGCCGCCCACAGCGCCAGTGGAAGACCCAGCGCTGAATGTGGTCGGCGTGCTGCCAGCAGTGTTGCCACCGGAAGCAGGCCCGCTCGCCGGGCTCTCGCCCTCGTTAGCGCTTCCAGCGCGAATGACCGCCGGCGGCGTGGTCACCTGAGCGTTACCAGGAGTGGACGAAATGGCCAGCGTCGAGTTCTTCCGCGAGACTGGTCCGGATGCTGAGTTCGAAGAGTTCTTCTTGGACCTTGTACTGGTGCCACCAACAGGCAGGCTGGCGCCAGATCCACGGTTCCGCTTCTTGATGACGTCTGTCTTCAAGCTCAGGGGCCGGACTACACCATGAAGCTTCAAAAACAGACCACAAGCGTTACACAGGGGCTGTCCCTCGGGGTTTCGGCGCCACAGGGGGGTCGTCTGCGTGAAGCAGTTTGTGCATGTTGTAGGCGCGCTGCTGTCGCCGTTGCTTCCGGCTCCCTGCAAATTGGTAGATGATCCTTGCTTCGAACCGAGAGGCGATGAAGGCCGGCTCGGAGCAACTGAAGAGAAACCAGATCTCGTACCTGCGGCATCAGGTGGAGAGTTCGGGGTTGACTGTGCCATGCGGTCGAAGGGGTTGCCGTTGCGTGCGAGATGGGTGGCAGGCGTCGAAGCGATGCGTGGGACCTTGCCGCCGCGCCTGTCAGACCCCTGCTTGAACGACTGCGATTGTGATCGGGGGAGACTGCCAGTATCCCAGTCGCTGTTTGTGCTTTCGACGTAGTCTGTTGTGGTGCCGCCAATGGTGACTTGTTTGCGAGGCGGCCCGCCGGGGTAGCGAGCGGCCTGGGTGCTGTACTGGCCAGGCAGAGACGGGTCCCAGCCAAGCGAGTTGTTATCTTCAACTGCCGAAGGCGAGAAGTCTTGAGACATGGACAGGTTCCTGTCTGCGAATGCACCACCATCTTCTTCGTCTGAGTCGGCCCCAAAAGAGAACATGTTCTCGGGGGGCATAGACACTCCAGGTGAGCGTCCAGACTGGTCACCTTGAAAGACTTGACTTGGGTCGATGTGGGCGAAAGAGTTGGGGGCGTTGGAGCTGAAGGCGCTGGGCGGATCAGGTCCCGCGGTAGACACTGGGAACATGGAGTTGCCGTTGGGCGCTCCATTGTACATGAACTGAGAGCTCATCTGGTTGCCCATGCTCTGAGGGCCGGAGCGGAAGGACTGCTGGCCCTGCGCACGCATATCCATTGATCCAAAGTAAAAGCTGTCGTTATCAGGGATGGGGTGCGGTGTCGAGACGGCAGACTGATAAGCGGATCCCGGGGGCGAGTAGAAGTCCACGGCGTTCAGAGAAGAAGAGGGGACAGACGAGCCGCCGTACATGTTGGAGAACTGGTTATGAGACACCATGGGGGAGGTGGATGGCGAGAAGCCGAAGTTCTGCTGGAAGGGACCGGCCGAGGTGATGATGGGATCCGTCTCCATGTGGAAGCCGTGGAGCTGGAAGGGGTTGCCTTGCTGGTGAGGTGGCTGCGGCATGCTGGGTTGGCCGGCGGTGTCGAGAGAATACTCGTGCAGCTCAGAATCGGCGCGTAAATTTGTGGATATATCGTCGACGTTGCTGTTGACGGCGGGCACCTGGGGAGAGAAATTGGCGGGACGCTTTCGAGTCTACGGATGATCGATGGGGGTCAGCTCCCACTCAGTGATAAGTACAAGATAACGGGTCATAGGGGGAGGGGGGGTTAGAAGCACGCATGAGCGGGATGCGGCCCAGGCCAAGTGCGACCGCCCACACTCCGACCCCAACACGAAAGGAGTCCACTCACGCGCCGGTCGTCGATGCTCGTCTTGCGAGTGTGCCGAGGCACATAATTGAACTCATCCTGCGCTCTCTGGTGATGAGGAGGAAAGGGCACGGATTGAGGTACGAATTGTTGCTGAGCAGCCGCGGCGTCCTTGCGGGATTTGATGTTGATGGCAGAGGTGAGTAGTGAGTGCGGCTGGGTCGGTGCGGCAGACCTAGTCGGTGGCGGCGGCGGCGGAGGAAGTTGCGGCGATGGGAAACCGCCCGGGGTCGCGATGTTGTCGGAGAAGATGAAGTCGTCGAGGTTCATGGGCTCGGGCTGATTGAAATTCTGCTCCGACGTTTTTCGCAATTGGGCAATGCCGCTGGGTGCGTTGATGTGGTTCGAGACGACATGGGTCGCTGCAGGCGGTGATGCCGTCGCAGACTGGCACGCAAGCCTGGGAGAAGGATTAACATTTTCGAGTCAACCCTAACGAGTGGGCGCCGGGTGCACATGTCAACGCAGCACGGCGCAGCTTGTCGACATACCTGGATGCTTCTTCCTCCTGGCGCTTTTTCTTCATGTTCATGGCCATCATCCTCCAGGTCAGATTCTCCATGCGCTCCTGGTTGGGCAGGCTTTGCTTGGTCTTGCTGAAGAACTTCCACACCTGCGTCGCAAGAGGATCCTCCTGCTGAAGGAGCTCCGGGGTGTCGCCGGCGGGGTCCATGACGGTGTCCTCGAAGGGGGGGAAGGCGGACGATTGCAGGAGTTGGTTGTGAGCAGTCTGTTGAGGTTGCGCAGTCGAGGGCATGTCGAGGTTGAGGTCCCTCGAGTGCATCGAGAAGACCGACGACGAAGAGCCTGGTCCGTGAGCGTGGGCACGACCGTGGGCTTGGGTGTGGTGGGCTTGGGTGTGGCCACGGCCATGGGGGTGACGGCCCTGGCCGTTGTCGGCGTGGCCAGGCATGTGGGCGGTGGACTGATGGGGCCTCCGGGGAAAGCGATAGTCGTGCTCTGTCGCGGTGGGATTCATTGAGGCGAAAGCACTCGATGTTGCAGTCGACACCGAGGTTCTCGCAAACATGCTCTGGGAATGTGTGGCGGGAGGTGAGAAGGGGGAGAAAGATGGACGAGGCAGGGTAAGGTCGAGTGAAAGCGCCGCCCGGGTCTGTCTTGGGAAGAGAAGGCTCCTAGTGAGCTGGAGGGATTCACACGAAAAGGAATTTCCCCACGTCTGCTTGGTTTTGGCTGGCTCTTAGTGGCCCTCAGTGGTTCCCGCGCCGGAAGCAACCCAGGATGAGGCGCCTCAGTGGACGGCGGCACTGCTGACTCGGGGGGGTGAAGGTACCTGTATGCGCTGAGGGTACTTCGTACTCGAGTTGGCGGGTGATCTTGACTCGGGTGTGGTGCTGACGCTGGTGCCGGTGCTGGTGTCACTGTCTGGCGCTGATGGGTTGGTGATGTGGTGCACGTGGTGCTTGCTGAAGCGGAAGCTGAGGACTCTGCTGATCTGGGGGCCTCTCGCACTGATGCTTCTCAGAATAGCAAGTAGGTAGGCGAGCTCGAGGGCCTCGGGCAGAGGCAGAGGCAGAGAGCGTAGCAGTGTCTTGGGCTTGGGCTGGGCTTGGGGGGGGGGGGGTTACAGTGATGCGTTGGGGTGGGCCCAGGCGAGGGAAAACGCGGGTGCCCGGCGGTGGTGGGTTTGGTGGGCTGCTGCAGCGTGGTGGGTGCGCCCGGTGCAGCAAGTGCAGCAGAGCGTGCGGCGCATCGAGCTTGTGGGGCAGCAATGACCGAACATGACAGGGACCTCGTTGGCTCGTGAAGGGCCTGGACGGGGGCTCGGGGGGGTCCCCTCTAAACCCCTGTCGTCTTCGACGTTCGCGGAGCAGCAATTGACCGGGGGCTCGTCCTGGTCGTGCCTCCCGACTGGTGGTGCCCGAACGCTGCAGCGAGCTTGGGACGGTGGAAGGGTGAGTGGATCTGCAGCGAGATTGTTGCAGCAGTGGGGGGCCGACGGTGATGGTGATGTCGAAGCTGATGGTCATGAAGACGAGGGCCGGCCCGGATGCGTGACGTTTTGATTCCAGCAGCGAGCAAGCCAGCGAGCGAGCGTGACGGGTGGAGGTGAGACCGTGGTGTGCATCTACGAAAAAAGTTTGTCTCACCGACCACGGTGTCTGTGGTGATTACCGCCTCGGTGGCCAGTGAGCCTACTGTCCCCATCTCTCAACGCTCGGAAGGTTAAGGTACCTCGAGATAGGCGAGAGGGGAGGGCTGGATACAAATCGCGTAGGCCGCCGGGCAGAAGGCCGTTCGATGTTTCGCCGCCGTGTCGATGGACATGGGATGGTGCGGCAAAGCGGTGGTTCCATTGATCGCCGGGTCATGTCAAGGTCAAAAAGGGACCGCCAGGCTTTGTCCTGTCTGTCCGCCTGTCATCTTCTGTCAGCCCAGCCCGGCTTGCCCAGACCTGCCTGCCTGCCTGCCAACAAGGCGGCCTGCCCAGGGCTTTGAGCGAACAGTCTACAGGATTTGTCAGTTCCATGACAATATCGTGCAGCTTTCGAGAATAGGCAGAAAAGGCCGCCGTCTGCACCTGCAGTCTTCGTGGAGTTCATTCACCCAGGAAGGAGTGCATGGAAGCTACGGATGGACCCTGCCTGGGTTGCCTGGGCTGTCCTGGGCTGTCCTGCCTTGCAGCGACACTTTTGCGTCCACTTGGAGGCCCGATGTACTGCAGTACATCCTTTACTTTACCTGCCTGGTGCGCATGCTGATTCCGGCGCGGCAGGTGCATCCCAGCAACCCCCACTCGTCTCTCCTTCCTTGCAGGGATCCCTCGTGAGCTGCCCCTCCTCGCTGTTCCGCCATGCCACCGTCCCACCATGCAACCAACCTCTCCCTCTCCTCCTGCTCGTCCTGCTCCTCCATTCTACCCGCCCATCTCCATCCCCCTCCCACTCCGGACAGCATAGTCTGGCCATTCCGTCCTGCGCCCCCTCACCCCCCTCATCCCCCTCACGCATGCGCATCCGTCCAGGATCTGTGCTGGCCTCTACTCGGGACGCCCACCCTTGCAGCTCGCCCATCGTCACGCAGCATGAGGCACTTCGTCGGAGCCAACGACGGCTAGCGTACGAGCAGCCGACAAGGGCCAAGCTTTTGGCGGCTTTGGCCCACCGACCGACTCCCGAACGCTCGACCAAGTGCTCCATACCAGTGTACAGCAGCCCACTCAACATCCGAACCAACAATCAACTAGACGCTTCCTGCGCTGCTACGGCCTTTTGCGCCCGCAACACCACTCTCGATCATGGTCTTCCAGCACGGGCGAGTCAGCCGCGAATAACAAGGTCGCAAAGCCCATCGACGATCCAGCTGTTCGGGTGCCGCGCACACGGGCTCCCCGGCCAGCCTCGTCCACGCTGCACGTCGCAGCCTGACGCCCTGACGGTTGACGTTGCGTCTTCCTCCCCCATCGTGCCAATCCCCCAGGCGACCGCGACCATGAGCCTGCGGTTCACAGCTACTTTTTTTTCTCATGCCCGTGGGCCGGCACTCCACTAACCCGCCACGGCCTCCCAGCCTCACGACTACGTTGTGCCGAACTCAGCCATGTTTTCGTTCGTGTATGCCGGGGCGCCCTGCCGCCAAAGCAAGGACGGCGCGCGAGCAAGTGCCCAAGCAGGCCTACTCACTTGACAATCCCTGGATCCTCTGGCAATCGCATGCTTCTTTTGGGGCGTCGCGCATCGCAAGCCTCCATTCACATCCATGATGCCCCACTGGACCCTGATTAAACCGGTGCCCACGTCATGTTTCACACGTTGGGGAATTTGCGCCGAGAGGCCCCTTGTCGAATGACGACGGCTCCCGCACGATACATGACGAAAATGCATGTGTCTTCAGCCGCCAAGAACCCACGATAGCCGGGCCTGACAGCCGCGCTGCTGCATCATAATTCGCACTGCAGAGCAGCAGGGCTACAGCACCTGCCGAATTGCCGCCATTATTATTCGTCTTCTGTGGAACCCCGGAGCCGTAAGGAGTCATGCTCCTGTTGGCCAGGTGAACAATGCAGCCTGGGGCCGCGAGCATTGCTTGCGCTGTGCTCGACAGGTGGGCATACAGCGCCATCAGCGGCCTCGGTCCCCGACCGCCTCGTCCACAGACTCTCGAACTACCGCTCACTGTGTATGTGTCACGCGGCCGTGAACACTTCCGACTGACGATCCCCGTCGTTCAAGCTATGTCGTCATTTGCTTGCCAGGCGCCTCGTCCCGCGGCGCGCTTCTTCGCGAATCTGGCACCCACGTTGTCATCTCGTAATCATCTCACGACAGTACGTCAAGTTTTCAGGGTCCTGGAAGCTATGTCCACAGCTAATCTCAAAACTTTACGCAACCCAAACGAGTCGCTCCAGGGGACACATGTGATGCATTCCCCCAATAGGACAATCGATATTTCGACCATGGAGCATTCGAAAGCCATTCCATGGTAGCGGCTCTGCGCCCTGTTGACTTCACATGCTAAAAAGATCCGCCTCTAGATTCCAGAAAAAGCTCCCCCGAAAGGAACGCCGCACTTCGCGTACGGCGGACAAAAGTCAGCCCAGTACTGCAGTCAACGTTTCGAAAAATATCGCTCAGCTTTCACCCGATCAACTGCAGGTTGCCGTGGCTCGCAGCGCATACGCCGCCGACTCCGGTATCGCTGCTTCGCCCCTGTTCCACCGAGCAAAGGCCGCGAAAGCGACGTTTTGTGATGTCTAGACCGTCGCGTATTGCCGGGTCGTCTGGGCCGTGCCTATTCTTCCCGATGAGGCCCATCGTTTTCCCCTCTCAAACCTGTGGATCTACACATGCGCGCTGATAACGACCGGCTGCTGGTCATAAAATCGCTAACACCGAGCGACAGGTCGGCCCCTACACCGTTGTTCGCGATATTCTAGTGAGCCATACTTACGGATTCCGGCACTGTCGCCCAGCCCTTTCGGTGCTGGCGATGCGCCGGCCCAGCGCCACCGGCGCATGGGCCAGGGTTCAAGCCACGCCTTATTCAGGACAAACCTGCGTTGCCTGACCGAGCTCATCAGCTCCTGTGCGCCCCGCAAGCGTTTGGATTCGTTAATGGACGGCCCAGCACAGCGAGATATTCAGCAGATGTCCCGCAGGTTGGCGCACATCCAGCCACATCAAGTCTCGAGTCTCGACCGCTGCCTGAGCGGTGTTCAATCGGTCAGGGACCAGTCAGGTGTCCCGGGCGAGCCTGCACAGGGTGAAAACCTGCCTATCAGGGGACCTGGTCGTGTGCGTTGCTGACGCCTCTTTTGGGGAACGGGTGCACACCATCCACGTCGATCCGAGACTGCAAGTGGCATCCTTTTCGTCTTCTCATCCGGGTATGGCCCGGCATGCGGGTCGACCGGCGTGGGGGTTCAATGTGACCTTGGCGGAAGCCCGCTCCAGACCGTGTGACGGGCAGCGTATGGTTGTGGCATTGAGACTTGTTTTCGGCTACTCTGTGCACCGTAGTAGGCGTGCCTACTGCTTCGTTTTGGGCTGGTAAGTACATTTCGGCCGTCGTCCGCCATGAGGTGGCTCGATGAAGTCGCAGTATGGTGTCGCTCGGGTTGTGTTGGTTGGGTCCGATGCTTCGAAACCGTCAAGAGACGGTGGTTCCATTTGTCCTCCTCTTTCTTGAAGCTTGCTTCTCGCAGTTCTGATCAAACAAGATTGTGGGAATCTGCCGACTCTTATAATCAGAAGCAGTGTCCGGTCACGTCAGTCCAAGCCAACTTGCCTCATACATCTTATCGCCGATAACGTGGCTGCAAACAAATCATGTTGGTCGCAACCCCTTCAGATCGACCGCCGGGTGTTTGCGTCAGCACATCCGCCAATGAACAGGTCAAACGTTGTCTCTCCTATGGACTCGCCAAAACAGTCGAGTTGACGATCATCTTATCTGGAGAGGAACATCTCCTATCTATCATCGGGAACCTCCTATCTCTTGTAACGAAACACATGTTGTTCTAAACGCCCACCAATCTGCTTCACCGACCGTGGGGTTTCAGTAGTTTAAGCTTTTTCCCCTTCCTTGCCAGCTGCCGATTTGGTCACCGGGTGCCGATGACCCTTGTGCTGGGGTGCCTCCTTTTCCGAGATCTGGGGTCAGACTGCGCGCGTGATAATGCACGACTATCGTTCACATGCGGTTCCTGGGATGCTGGCTTATCTCAGTCGGATGCGGGCGATCGTGGCGCCTGTTGACTCGAGTCCCTGCATCTCTTTTCTAGGGCTGAGTTGACCGATGGGCGGTAATATATAAGTAGGTATCCTCGGCTGGTTTACGAAGATCAGGTGAAGCTCCAAAGACGAATCCGTGGACAGCATGCCACTTGAATCGCACCGGCTTTCGAGTGACGCCAGTTTTGGGCCCCTTGCACTTCTATCAACGAGAATCGCACTCATCGACGACAATATTTGAGAAACGCGAGTGAACGGCGAGAAAGGAATCATCGCGACATGGGGCCCTTGGTAGGGTCGAGTGGGCATCGGGACGGACGAGAGCAATGAAGGCCTACACTAGGTTTGGCTGAGAGCCACCGGGCCAGGTGCTTGCCATACCCAGGTGGACTATCAACATGATCAAAATGCTCGACCAACATTGACATCAAGCCAACCGGCATGAACATGTGAAGTCACGTCCATGCCACATTGTGTTTTGGCCACCACGTACAGTCAGTCTTCGGGTCCGTGTTGTATAGGTGCCTTGTATGTCTAATGACTGAGTCGGTTGTGGAAATCTTATCGTGTATCTTGAACAAGGCTTCTGTCATCCCTTTTCGTCTTTGATCGAGCGAGCATATGGTATGCCGTCTCGACGAGGCCATCCCGGCAAAGACACAATTTTACTCGACATAAGAATGTGGGAGTCGGCGGAGGGAGGAGTGGTTGTAGCGGTTCAACAATGCAGCAATGACGGGATTCTATGCCCGAAGATGATAACGAGAGACTGGTGTTGCCATTACATTGTGAGTAGACCTACTTCCGAAAGTGAAGTTCCTTTTGATACTGAACTCCGTCCCACCTTGCCGTAGCGACAGTATGACCTTGGTGATCCCTGACAAATTTCATAGGAAATGATAACTCCCGCAGCTCGTCAACGATAGAACATGAACACATCGGCCGAAAGGAAAACGCGACGATCCAGACCACTACATCAGGCCGACCCCGACAAGGACGGCCGCCAGGCAGGCCGCAGCCGCCTTGACACCCCTCAGATCATCAACGCCCGCAGCACCGTTGCCGTCGGTGACCTCAGTGCCGCCACTGCCTCCCGTCTCAACCGCCGCTGCATTGTTGAACGTCGTCCGGATAGTCTCCTGGCCGCTCACCGCCTGCCCAACAAGGACGGTCGAGACCGTGGCGTCCCCGTTGGACGACCCGGCGCCGGTGACGGTGACGGTCAACGTGTCCGTCTCGTACGCCCACCCCGGGCCCCAGTTGCCCCAGTCCTCGTCGTCTCCCCAGATGCCCCAACCCCACTCGCCGCCCTTCCAAGGACACCCGGTCACCGTCACGAGGCTGCCGGCGGAGGCCGTCGGGGTCGCCCAGCCCCACCAGTCCTTGTCGTACGAGTACGTGTACGTTCCCGTGGAGGAGCAGCTCCCCCAACGGGAACAGGCGGACGAGGAGCGCGACGAGTAGCTGTTGAAGGCCGAGGGCTCACCGGTGCAAGCGGCGGAGACGCACGAGGCGACGTCCTTGGAATCGGAGCAGAAGGCCGAGGGCGTGGGCGTCGCCGTCTTCCAGTGAGACGAGAGGCAGGAAGACTAGGAAGGGAGGACTTGGTCAGTCTAAGCTCAAGGGCGCCGTGAAGGCGTCAAGACAAGATATACGTACGGCACATTTGGGTCCTGGGCCATCCCAGTCGCCGCCCTTACCACCCCAGCCCCAGCCCCAACCCCGACCGTCGTAGTCATCGTCGTCCCAATCGCCGCCGCCCCAGGAGCCGGGCCCGTCGGGGTGAGACGCGCGGGCACTGATGACGGCGCAGGCCAGTACGGCGGATGCGAGGACGGCTCTCATGATGAAGGAGGATTCTTCTTTCCTCGGCTGCTCTGCGGATATTTGTGTTTTTAAACTTAAATGCTGACGGCCACCGAAGCACTAGAATCGAGCTCGATGAGGTGGTGACTTGCTGGTGAGAACCATGTCGTGATCGATGGCGCCCGGCATGCAGCCTCTTATACTACCACCCGCCGCCCGACCCAAGGACGATCACCACCAACCTCGCCTCGCCGACAGCAAAGGCCGTGGAACCAAGGGCGCCACATGGCTCGTTACGCAACGTAAGCGCGGTGCCGCAGAGGAGCGCCCACGAGCAGCAATCAACACAAAACACCACGCACCAGGGATCGGGCCTCTCGCCCTCTCAGCGCCGAAGCAGCACAGCTGCCACGCGGCCCCCAGCATGCCGTGCCACCCACCCAACAGCCTGATCCGTCTACCAGCGCATCATGGCCGACCCTATCGGGCACGCGTCGCCTGGGCCTCCGGGGCGAAAAGCGCGCGGCCCACAGCGGGCGGCCGGGCCCGGCGTTGGGGAAACCCCGAAGCTCTCACCCCCGACGACCGACCGCCCAACATTTGCCCCAGCCACGCGCCCACCGAGCATCGCTCGTTCGGTTTTCCCCTTCGTCCAGGGCACGAACACCGAGATGGTCACGAGGCAGGCAGGGGGCGGGGGCGACACGCGCGCTTGCGTTGACCCTGTTTTCGCCTTTGTTCATAGGCGGGCCATCAGGGGAAAAGGGGGAAAGAAGGGGTGGGCTGACGTAGACGCAACCCAGCCGTGCGGGTGTGATGCGGCGATGGCGACGCTGTGCTGACGGTGGCCGCGCGTGCGACTCCGAGACAGTGCAATACCGGCGAGGTTGGAAGCATCCGACCGGCGGAGAGGTAGCGAGGGTGCCGGGATGACCTCCGGCAGTGGACGGACTGGGAGGCTGAGCCCCGGCGGAAAGGGGGGGGGCATTCATCAATCCGCCTCATGCGCAGCAGCATTTGGATCGCCTGACGCTCTGAACAGTAATCTCTTGCTTCATTCCCCGCGTTCGTGTCTCTAGTGTCTACTTCGTACATGAATGAGGCAGCTAACTCGATGCCGTTGCCGCCTTCCCACGCCCCCTTTTCTCATTAATTCCCATGGGAGTCTGTTCACCGCGGCGGTGAGCAAGCCTCGATCATCACCTAGAGGCCCGATAAGTGACCCTCTGCAAACTCCATACATAAAAGACTGCATCGAAAGGCAGATAGACTGACGAAAGAAAAAAAAGAGAAGCACCAGGCTATCGTCGCGAGCCTGGTTGAGAACCTCTCGGAATGGAGTCATGACCCACGTCATGGCAAAGCAGCTTCAACCTCCCAAGCCCCTCCCCCCAAAACACCATTCGTCATCCAATATCATCATGACCCAAGCCAGAACCTCGCTCGGATGGCCATGCTGTGAGCAGGTCACCGCCACCACGCTAGAGAAAGGTCCTCCGGGTCAAGTAGCGCGTCTCGGCCCGGTGCAAGAGAGGCCGGCTCTACAGCATCGTGCCGAAGGTGTTGTCCTCTCGGAACGGGTTGGGCTTGCGCGGACTGCCCTCCTCAGTCTGCGGCTTGCGGTGACGGAAGGTGAATCCAACGAAGAGGCCCTTGCCCATCTCTTCGCCACGCTCGGCCATGTTCTCCAGAGCCGTCTGCTTGTCGTGCACCTCCTTGTACTTGGCCATGTCCGCCTCGTTGGTGAAGTCGTCAAAGTAGCCAGCATCCGTCTCCGAGTCCAGCTCGGGAACGAACGGCGCCTTGGTCTGACGGAGCACGTCCCAGTCCACCTCGGCGAAGTACTGGTGCGCGTAGATTTCCTGAATGTTGGAGAACCGCCGGGACCTCGAGTTGATGCATCTGTCCTCGTGTTAGCGGATTGCTGGGGCGGCGCAGGCCGGGCGACCGAGACTTACGTCGTTATGAAGCTCCACGTCCGATTGCTCAGGAAGTAATTGGGGTCCTCCCAGACGGGTCGCTTCAGTACCTCCTTCCAGTGCTTCAGGTTCCTCCACGTCTCGTCAGCCGTCGAGCCAGCAAAGGGCGGGAAGCCCGTCAGCGCCTCAAAGAGCATGCATCCCAAGCTCCAGTAGTCCACCGTGAAGTCGTACTCCTCGCCACGGAGCACCTCCGGCGCCATGTAGTCGGGGGAGCCGACGATGGATTTGGCGTAGTTGACGTCGTTCTCTCGCATCATCTGGTAGCCCTCTCGTCTCTCGGCCACGGTCCGCTGCTCCATGGGCTTGCCGAAGGGCACCGACGTCTCGGAAGCCTTCTCGAGGCGAATGCGCATCGATTCAATCTTGGCAGGAGCCAGCATGCCAGCGGCGAGCCCAAAATCGGTCAGCTTGACGTGCCCTGTGGAGTCCACGAGGAAGTTCTCAGGCTTCAGATCACGGTGAATGTAGCCGAGCTGGTGGAGGGCATCCACGGAGCAGAACATCTCGGCAATGTAGAAACGCGCGTGTCGGTTGCTCAAGACGCCCGTGTTGTTCAGCAGGGTGCGGAAGTCGCCACCCGGGACGTATTCCATGGCAAGATAGATACTCTTGTCATCTTGGAACGAGTAGAGCAGCCGGACGAGCCACTCGCTCTTCGCGTTGGTCAGAATATCCCGCTCGGTCAGCACGTGGCGGACCTCGTCGAGCTTGAACAGTAGTTTCTTGCTCATGACCTTCAAGGCGCAGACCTCACGGGTGTCCTTCTTCTGAGCCAGGAACACCTGGCCGTAGCCGCCCTGTCCCACTTGGGTGAGAATCTGGAAATCGCCGTGGCGAAGCCGGCACACGACGCTTTCGAAGATTGGCTCTCTCGCGCCCCGCGTACTTCTGCCACATTTGGTTGTACGTGGCCTCGTCGGTCTGCTCGGGGGGGAATTCGGACTTGAAAGCGGTAAGGCGGCCTTGTCGAGAACCGACGTAGGTGAGAAGATCAAAGTAGTAGTCCAGGAAGTCTGGTCACGATTTCAGTCAGTCACGTTGTGTTCCACAGAACAAAGAGGATGGAAGGCTACATACACAGCTGGGTCACGTTGACCAGCCTGCGAACGTTGGGACGTTGAAGGATTTCGAGCTCCTCGGGGGTCAGCGCGCGGGAGGTGTTGAACTTCTTGGCCGGCGTGGTAGGTCTGTCCCGGGTCTGGAAGCGATCGTGTCTGGAGACCGGGGTCTGGCCCTGGGCGGGGGAGTCGTAGCCGCCCAGACGTCCCGAGGGAGGCGCGTTTTCCTGGCCGTGTTGTTTCTTCAGGGGGCTGCCCGTAGAGACGGCAGATCGGTGGAGGATGCTGTCGTCGACATTGGGGCTGGCCTCGTCGAGCGGATTGGGTCGACTCTTGCCGGGGGACTGCGGGGTCGTGATGACGCTCTGGGGTCGGCCCAGCTTGACGGGGCTTTCGAGAGCCGGAGGGGCGTTGAGCTTCAGCGCGTTCTCGAATGCTTCTGGGAGCTCGTGGGCGCCGGGAGGTAGCGTCCTCTTGCTCGGGCTGCCCTGCGGTGTGCTGACGGGGTTGACGAAGTTGCTGTTGCTACCGCCGGTGGGAGTGGTGGGACGGTCACCATCGAGCTTGTCCTTGCTCCCGCCGGGGAAGAAGTTGGACATGAAGCTGGCCATTGTTGCGATCGATTCCCTGACTGCGCGTACGAAAGGGAGGGATCAACAAGCAATGCAGCTTAGAATGTAAAGGGCGAGTGGCCACTGCGGGGATGGCGATGCAGCTGAGGCAGGTTGAAGGAGATCTCGGAAGGGAGAGAAGGAGTGCCAGGCAGGCTGCACCAAACGGTATCAGACTCGGCTATCTTTGATGACTGTCGTTGAGTGGGCAAAAGATGAAAGGCGAGGTGGGATATCGGTGTAGGCAGCTTGGCTCTGAGATGGTCGGCAAGGGACGTCGAGGGGGAGGTGCAGCGGTAGTGGTGGCAGCATCAGAGCCTAACATGCAGAGGCGATCGGTGGTGGTGCCGTTACTGTGGTACATTGCAGAGGAATGGAAACATGTAATTGGGCGGGGCCAGGATCTATCAACAGACGTGGGTTGCAGTAGCAACAGTCGCCCCTCACTGCGCTGTTACTGCGCTATCACGTGCTGTGCAGTGCAGGCCGATAAGTGACATCAGTACAAATGGGAGCCGGGGCGATAAGGAACTTTTGAGAGAAGCGCGACGGGATGCGATTGCGGATACAAGCAATAAGCAACGGCAACGGCAACCACCTTATCAGATCGACCCCTCTGCTCTCTTCCCAGACATCCGCACACCAAACGCCAAAACCCCATCGAGACATTTTGCTGAAGCCCAATCCGTAACTCGTCACCTGTCGACGTCAGCATGGCCAAGGAGCGGAACTACAACCCGGTCCAAGCCCAGCGCAAGGCCGACAAGGCCAAGGCGATCAAGAAGGGTACGTCCACGCGCAAGCCTGCGTACTGCGCGCCAAGGGCCGAAGCTAACACGGCGCAGGAAAGTCAGAGGTTCAGAACCGCCGCAATGAGAAGCTCGCGCGACGCAACCCCGAACGCATCCAGAAGCAAATCGACGACCTCAAGGCCATCACCACCAATGGCGCCAAACTGTCTCGCCACGAGGAACAAGTCCTGGAGGGTCTCGAGAAGGAGTTGAGGGCGGTGAAGAAGGCACGAGAATCCATGGGCGACAATGCGCCTTCTTTCGGCCGCGGCTTCTCCGGTCGCGACCACGCAGGTCAAGGTGGCGTGCTGGGGAAGAGGCGGCGCGGCGCTGAGGATGCATCCAGCGAAGACGAGGATGTTCCAGAAGACGTCAGGAGCATACCGATGCCGCGGGACACTCCGCCACCGATTCCGAAGGATGTCATGGACGCCTGGTGGGCACGGCGACGAGCCCGGCGGCAAGCTGAGCGAGAAGAGGGAGGGAGAGAGGCATCACAGGCGCGAGGCAAGCGGGGGACGCCACCCCCAGAACCTGCAGTGGAAGCGAGGACGGTATACGAGGCGAAGCCCGTGGTGCGCAACCTGGCAAAGGAGGCCGTCTCGGCCTTTGTGCCCAGTGTCGTCAGGGCAAAGTTGGACAAGACCAAGGGGCAGGGTGGATTGTTGGAGCCAGATGAGGCCGACCAGCTGGAAAAAGAGGGCTATTTGAGGCCGTCACGACCGGAGCCCGAGGACTCCTCGCGGCACAAGGTGACGGTAGAAGACGCAGTGGACGAGGAGAGTTGATCGGGTGTTCATCTGGTCAGGCAGTTGCAACCGGGGTTCAAGTTGTCCAGACTTCTACTGTATCTGTAAAATAGGAAATCGAATTGAGTTCCTTGGATGTATTTTTTTCTTGTTTTTGATTTCTCCTCCCACACTTTCTCTTATTGGGCACGTTGATACGCCCGAGGTTATGTGATTCAAAGGGTCAACTTGACAACGCTGCCCCACCGGGAAGGAGTTGTCCCCATCAATAGATGCCTCTTAAAACACAGCAAGTCAGCCACTGAAATATGGCGCTCCTCCGGTTCAATCTAGTGCGTGTCATGTCGTTAGCAGACGGCACAAAATGTCGCGGACACCGAATTGTCGTGGTAGCCCCGAACCCCATCCTACTCTGGGACAAGCCCCTGCGTCACAGAGCCGGAAGTGCCTCGGGCCAAAGGCAAAAAAGCTGAGAGGAACGTATGAATGCGTGGCGTGTGCCTAAGTTACTCGCACGATGAGATACAACAAGGCCGCTTATCGGGTCTGGGAGATGGAGCTTGAGAGCATCATACGTTCACATATCGATGTGAGATGCTCCCAATGTGGGGCGGAATGGCGACTCATTATTCGCCCAGACGAGATGCCTTGCCCTTCCCCTTTGATCGGGGTTGGCCCACCAGAAGCACGGAGCTGAACCCGTCTGAGGCCCTGCTTTCATTGGTTCAAATGACCTCCCACACCCAGATTGCCACCCCAGTCCTCCTTCTTCCACCACCAGACACAACCCAAAGCAGCCGAGTGACGAGAATCGACATCGACGACTAGGTTGCCATCAAGGAGCCTCCTTGATAAATCGAGAGGCAACCTCGATGACGAACGAGGTCACCAATCAATAGTGACATACATGGCGTTCGTTCTCCGAACTCGACCAACATCAACTCTGAACAGGCGCAGCCTCTTCTGTTCTTCTTCGTTTCAAGCTCGTCCGAGCATTGTCCCAACTCCTTCTGCTTCCACCCGAATGTCCTGACCGCGCTGATCCTACGTTCCTGGGGGCTCTTTCCCACGTTTCAACGGCCTCCCAGCCGTCCCTACCAGCAAAATGGCCGCCCCGATCATCGCCATACCGCTCGAAAATCGATCGCTGTTCATCCCGCGACGGGCAGACAGTCGCCGCCTGCCTATCTGTCGGCACTCCTTTGCTCCGCACTTGAACGCCCTCCACGATGCTGCCTCTTGCAGCCCATCGAAACCTATCGCCTCGCTGGCGTGACGGGGGGGTGGAAGAGGGATTCGACAGCCGCCTCGTCCACCATCGCCTCCTCTGCCACCAACGACAAGGCGACTCAGCCCCACGTCGAGCCCGCATCGCTGTTCCCAACTTGGCCTAAACATAGAGCTTCTCTATGTAGCCCACCGAATACAACTGGCGCCTTGCCACGAAACGCGCTCCGTTCCACGCGACGACGACCTTCTCTCAAAGTACCTGCCCTCGTCGTGTTGCGAGACGACTTCCCGAACCTGGCTCTTTTCGTTGCCATCCACGCACGAAGACTCGCTTCCGGCGTGGATGGCGTGCGTTCCAACGGCCGTGGCTGCCGCGAGGCACTTCCTGATCGCGGGACCGAACCGACAGCGGCTACCTTCTCACCTGCCTATGGTACTGTCTTGCCACCACTTGAACAGTCCTGAACAGCTTTGTCGACCGAGCAGACGTTTTCTATTTGTTTGCAAGGAACCGCTGATAATTTCCAAACTGGCTGCTGGTTCTCGTCAACCTGGGCTCGGCACACAGCCCTTGACAGTGTCAATATGCCAGCGATTGGCGGCTTGAAAAGGTTCGCGACAGTCTTCCTTCCCACCAACATGGGCACCCGAGTCACATCAGATGCTTCCAACGGAACGAAATATCAAAGCTTCCTCAAGCGACGCGAGGCCAAGACCGAGGCCACGAATATGTTCCCGCCAGCTGAAGCCTGAAGACTTCCGCGCCCCAGAGGTGCTGCAGTTTGGAAACCTCGCCGGTTAGCTTGCCTGTTCGATCACCACGAGACACTGGAACGCACTATTCTGCTATCCTTACTCGACGGACATCGGAGCGGCGTGGATCCGCGGTACGTAGTCGTCGACACACTCTCTCCTCGGGACGCCCGCGATTCTGAGTAATAATAGTCCCTTGACTGACTCGGTATAGGGCTCTCGCGCATTGCTTGGTACCCTGGAAGACTATGAACAGGCGACTGATGAAGATGGGCAGGCTTGGGTATCGCTCTGGCCAGGCCACAGCTTTATTGCCGGAAGGTATCTGGCCCAGATGTTCGACAGTCGGCGGAGCTGGCTCCGCCACCCCGGATTCACCGCAAACGCTGGCCGAGTTCAGATTCATCGCTCCGTCATCTTGCTGTCCATGACGCACCGACCATCGTGGCCTCCAGCCCCGCCAAAACAGGTCATGTGACACAGCTATTCGTTCAACGCTCTCGCCCGGATCAATTTCCCCGAACGTGTACTTGGATCAGAAGATGCGGCTCCGCTACGGAAAGGTCTCCGAGCGCCCTCAAAGTTGACGGGAACCGATCTTTGACTTGCAGCCTCAGACTTGGAGCCCTGGGGGTCAGCATAGGACTCTGCAAACTTGCGCGGGCGACCTTTGCGTGGAAGGCAATAGCGTCAACGCGCGGTTTACTTTGCTGAGCGACCCTTACGACAACGACTCCCTGGCTCAATGGTATTCTACGATGTGCATGGGCATTTTGCTCCTCATACTGGAGCTGCAAATGCGGGGCCATCGGACGACCTCCTATTGGTCACAGACACAACGAGACCTGCGAGCCTGAGAATCGACTTTCGACCGCTTGCCCGCCACGCCAAAACTACGTCTCATATCGGACGAGTCGCCTCGACCAGGGCTTTCCGCAAATTGCCCAGGCATCACGCTCAATAATCGCCATGAAACCCTACCGCGAGCTCCTGCCCGCCACGGCGAGTCTCGCAGAAGATGCCGACCCGCAGCCTGCGACTGTGGATGCGTCGTCTGCTTCTTCCTCTTCGAACAACAAGAAGCGTGCACCTCAGACCAAGATCGCCTGCTCCGCGTGCCGCCGCAAACGCATTAAATGCGATGGAAATCGACCTGTCTGCTCGACCTGCGCCGCCACTATCCGCCGCCCTGCCGAGGAGTGTGAGTATGACGCCGACCCGGACCTCACCCGGACCGCCGCCTTGAAGAAGAAGAATGGCGAGCTGCACCGCCGCAACCTGCTCCTGGAGCAGCTCTTCCATCTACTGACTCTGCGGTCCGAGGACGAGTCCATCGCAATCATTCGTCGGATGCGCACGACCAACCTGGACCAGGACCTTGACAACCTTGTCAACTTTATTAATAGTGGTGATCTGCTCATGATGTTCCGTTCCGCAGACCCCACCGCCAACGACGCTGAGCCATCATCTCGCGCACTTGTTGATGGTGTTGACTCGCCAGGGGCGAGGGCCTCGACTGACGAAACAACTGCGCTGCTAGAGAAACTGTGAGCTGCTCTCTCTCGGAAACATTCTGGGCACGCGTCTGTTTTTGGCCGACCAGCGGTTCTCAGATTTTCCTCCGTGGCAAGGCTCGACCAGCCCTCGAGAGCCTCAATCCTATCCGAGCTAAGATCCCGCATCGATGAGCTCGAAGCTGAGGAGTGGCGTGATGGTGCCCTCGCCGACGGTCACCAAACACCCCTTGAGGAGACCGAGGACACTGGACAGCCTTCGACCCCCGACACGGAACATGCAGCACAGCAGCCGGCGGCAGCGGCCGGGGTACCGCGTAGGTGACGTTTTACCAGCCAGCTCGTCTAGTTTCACGAACCGTCGCAGGCCCTTGACCAAGGAGCCGTCCCATCACGGGAGGCTCAGAGAGGCTCACAATGTCCGTTCACTGGAATTCTTAATTCCAAGGACATTGTAGGACGTCTGTCAACATGCAATACCGATACACGAACAGTCTATCAACGACAGAAGAGAGAGGGGGGGCGGAAGCGAAAGGGCGTTCGCGAAGCCTTTAACCTGTACGACATACCGCAGACGTATAATGAGGAAACCGCAAACGCGACTGCTATTCTTTATGGGCGTTCATGCCATCTACAAATGACGCGGCACGATGCGGTCGAGACTTCGACTGTCGTCTCGATTTGCCTGCATCACAAGCCTGTCGAGCGAGCAGTGCCAACGGCAGTTCTGTAGCGGAACCAGTCCGGCTGGATTTAGCCTGGTGTTGGGCAAAGGATTGGGGTTTGCGGTTGGGGCGCGGTGGGGGAAGGGGAAGGGGGGAGTTGCTCACGGGCACTCAAGAGAAGGGCAGTTGGACAGGAGGCCGACAGCCAACGAATGATGCTATCAACCATGTCGGGGTTTTGAGACAACACAATTCACGCATGGCAACAAGGAACCCTTGAAGGGAACCATTATAGTGTTGGATGGACCGTTGCCAACGACCATCTGCAGAACATTATGGGTGCATCCTGGGTTCGTGATACTACCGAGTGAGGAGGTTGAAGTTGAGGTCGGATGATGAGGAGGAGGACATGCTCCGGCCGAACAGCTCTGGACAAGCAGTTTAGGCGCATGAGTGATGCATGAATGGTTGGCGGCGAGCCCGATTGGAGGCGCGGCGGCTTCTTTGTGGTCGAAGCAGCTGGGGATGGCGGGGGCCGCGCAGACGCCCTTTGTTGCCCGTCGGGCCGGGCCCTTCGAATCCGCGCAGCTGTGTCGACATTGCCCACACATCCCTGCCGGCGCAGCCAGTTTGGGATGACTAGGCCATGGCGGCGGTCGGGTTTAGGACGGGCGTTCGATGCAGTTGGAGTAAGGTAGCGGTAGGAAAGCCGTTTTAACTGCCCATCTGCCTGCCTGCCGGCAACGCTTCTGTGCCATCCTCGACGGAGCCACCTGAGCCGATACACATGCCCCTCCGTTCGAGCTTCACGGTGTGGCACCAGGGGCTGGACAGCTGCTCTCTTGCCTGACTGCTTGCAGGGCCTGGGTGTTTTCCGAGTAGGCCCGCGGTCGATTAGCCTCCAAACACAGAGCAGAGAGCCGAGAGCGCGCCGCCTCGTCATATAACACAGGGAGGCCAGAAAGGTGCCATGGCGGCCAAAGTTGAAGTCGATGGTGATCCGACCCCTCGAAACCTGTCGACTCCGCCGACCGTGCACAAGGGCGCGATTGTCGAGGACGCCTCGGGAGACGGTCCCATCAAGAAGCTGCCGTCGCTATTGACCGAGGGAGATTGGGGGTTTATGGCGGATGGTTCGGTCGCCGCCGACGAGGACCGGGAAGAGGAGGGGTTTCCCGAGGGCGGACTGCAGGCGTGGCTCGTCGTCCTGGGTTCTTGGCTCGCGCTCTTCTCAAGCCTGGGGCTGATGAACAGTCTGGCCGTCTTTCACAACCACATCGGCACACATCAACTGGCAAGTCATTGGCACGGCGCGGTCGGTTGGATCTTCTCCGTCTACACGTTCCTCTGCTTCGGCTGCGGCATCTACATCGGCCCTCTGTTCGATAAATACGGCCCTCGCTGGCTGATTCTGTCGGGGACCGGGTGTCTGGTGGCGGCCGTCATGCTGTTGAGCGTCTGCACCGGTACGTCTTGCGCTCCCTCCCCTCCACCTCTTGGTTGCGTTTCCCCGGAGTCATACGATGCTGACACGCAGGGCCGCGCAGAGTACTGGCACTTCATGCTCACCTTTGGCGTCCTGAACGGGCTGGGGGCGTCGCTCATCTTCACGCCGTCGATCGCGGCCGTGGGCCACTGGTTCAAGGAGCGACGGGGGCTCGCGACAGGCGTGGCGTCTTCCGGGGCCTCGATCGGCGGCATCGTGTTCCCGCTGGCGCTGAACGGGCTCCTGGACCGGGTGGGCTGGGCGTGGGCGATCCGGATCATCGGGTTCGTCTGCCTCGCGCTCTGCGGGACGGCGAAGCTGATCCGGTCGCGGCTGGCGCCGGCGCGGGACGCGACGCCGCACCCGGACTTTGGCATCCTGCGGGACCGGGCGTTCGCGCTGACGACGGCGGGCATCTTCCTGCTGGAGCTCGCGCTCTTCATCCCGGTGACGTACATCTCGAGCTACATGGTGCACGCGGGGTTCACCACGGAGCAGGCGTACCAGATCCTGGCGGTCCTCAACGCCGCCAGCGTGTTCGGGCGGGTGCTGGCGGGATGGTGGGGGGACGGGTTCGGGCCGTTCAACTCGAACGGGCTGGCCGTGGTGCTGAGCGTGGTGGCGTGCCTCGGCGTGTGGCTGCCGGCGGGCTCGACGACGGGGGGCGTCGTGGTGTTTGCCTTGCTCTTCGGTTTCGCGAGCGGCAACAACATCAGTATCAGCCCCGTGTGCGTCGGGCGACTCTGCAAGACGAAGAACTACGGGCGGTACTATGCGACGACGTACACGGTGGGTGGCGTTTGCGTGCTTGATCGGGATCCCCATCGGTGGGGAGATCGTGACGGCGACGGGCGGGGAGTACTGGGGCTTGATCGTGTTCACGGGGGCCATTTACGGGGTGTCTCTGGCCGCGCTGTGGGCGGCCAAGGTGGTATGCGTCGGGTGGCGAGTGCTGGCGGTGTTCTGACCGGCGGCGTGGGGGGAATGGGGGGGGGGAGTGGTGTGGCCCTCCTCTCGCAGAGGAGGTGTGCGACATAGTCATAATACGATTGCTATGGTCTGATCCCACCATACAAGGTACGCGCCTGCGCCTGCGCCTGCGCCTCCGCCTGCCGCATGTGCCGCTCGCTCAGGAGCAGGCTTCGGACGTGCCCAAATGTCCGGCGCAGAATCTGTCCCGCGAAAGTGGGCCCCGGTGGAGCTGGCGAACGGGGTCAAGCACGGGCCATGTCGGCCCGGGCTTTAAGGGAAAGAGCTCCCGTCCTCCGAACCTGCCTCTGTTCACTGCTCACCCCCTCACTCCTGCCTGTCGAGATCAAGTACGGAATCGAGCTGCTGCTTCCCATCACGTGAGTCAGTGAGGCCATCTCCTTCATATTCTTCTGTCGGCGTCTCTCGTCTTGTTGTTTTCTCCCGTCCTGGCCTCGTTCGACCTGTCGTGCGCACGTGCCGGAGGCCGAGGTATGAGATGAGTCTTATGGCGGTAATCCCGCAGCCATGGTCTGGTTCTGGCCTTCACCATGACGGCTTGCGGCAAACCACGATATCTGGACAGGAATGCGGGATCTTGATTTCATTCTCACCGTTCCATCACGCCACCATTTCACATCTCAACCTCTTCGCACGTCTATGACCACCCGCTAACACGGCCTCAGCCATATCGCGCACACGATCATCTCCCCCTCCCACTCAAGCTGTCACCATGTCCAGCGACGCGCAGGTCGAGGACCATTACTTCTCCTCCAACCCGCCTCCGAAGGCCCTTGCTAGCCACGAGGCACAGGCCAGCGCGTTCCTCGACCATCAAGTCGCCTCCGACCGCCCGGTAGTCCTCATCACCTCGGGCGGCACCACCGTGCCGCTCGAGCGCAATACGGTCCGGTTCATCGACAACTTCAGCGCCGGCACCCGTGGCGCCACCTCGGCCGAGTACTTCCTCGAGGCCGGCTACGGCGTCATCTTCCTGCACCGCCAGTTCAGCCTGCAGCCCTACAGCCGCCACTATTCCCACGCCACCGACTGCTTCCTCGACTTCCTCCAGGAGAGCCCTGATGGCAGCGTCGTCGCCAACGAGGCCCACCAGGAGAAGATGCTCGCCGTCTTGCGCAAGTACAACGCCGCCCGCGCCACCAACGCCCTGCTCGTCATCCCCTTCGTCACCATCACAGACTACCTCCACGAACTGCGCGCCATCTCTCGCCTCATGCGGCCCCTCGGCCCCCGCGGCCTGCTCTACCTCGCCGCGGCCGTCTCCGACTTCTTCGTGCCCCCCGAGCGCATGGCCGAGCACAAGATCCAGTCCACCACCGCTACCGACCGCTTCCAGCCGCCGCCGGCGCAGCGGCAGGAAGCCGCCGCGGAAGAGGATGAGGAGGCCTTTGACAACTTTGACTCGTCCCCGTCGGTGCCGCGCGCCAAGCGTCTCGTCGTCGACCTCGACCCGGTCCCCAAGTTCCTCAAGAACCTCGTCGACGGCTGGGCCCCCGCCCAGATGATCGTCAGCTTCAAGCTCGAGACCGACCCCGCCATCCTCGTCCACAAGGCCCGCTACAGCCTCGACCGCTACCAGCACCACCTCGTCGTCGGCAACCTGCTGACCACCCGCAAGTGGGAGGTCGTCTTCGTGAGCCCCGGCCGCCCCGACCGCTGGGTGCGCGTGCCGAGCGCCGCGCGCGAGGCCGAGGGCCACCGCCGCCACGGCGACGCCGCCGCGACGGACGCCGCCCCCGAGGAGACGCCCATGGACCCTGCGTGGCTGCCGGAGGGGGAGCCCGAGGTGGAGATTGAGAGCCTGATCATCCCGGCCGTGGAGGCGCTGCACCTGGAGCACATCAAGGCGAACGAGGCGGCCAAGTAGACGGGGATGGCCGTCGGTGGTCTCTGTATTTCCTAGCGCGGCTGCCATGTGACACCATCTACCGTGGGCGATAGAGCCCATGGGGAGCGAAAGCCATCTGGGCGATGAAATGGCCTGAAGTGTTCCGAGGCCATCACCTGACTGTCTGGCATCACGAAAGAAACCCCAATTAGACTTGACTGCAATGGCCATGGGCACGAGCCCACCTGAGAGCGTGTTCTGGGTAACCATCCGACTAGAGGGAGCCGGTAGCTACAGGATGGAGCCCAAGGGATGGGCCGCCGCCAGGTGACGGAGCGGTCATTTTGGTGTACCGCGCGCAACGATGTAGATGCGCCACGCGCCGCAGACGTTCACGACAAAACAGGTAAAAAATAATGATAAGCACTTCAACGGAATGCATCACACAGGAAAATCTTCATGACCTTGTTGACACGCGTCATTGCTTCATTCAATGTATACAGCGCCGAGATCATCCCGTGATGACCCTCGGCAGCAACGCTCGCTATCTGTCCCCCCCTCCGCGGCCCTACTGCTTTATGTTCGCGGGCGCCAGCCTCCAGGCCCGCATGGGCAGCGACTGCAGGTGCAGCACGCGGGGGCGGATGTACATGACAAAGGTCAGCAGGCCGATGGCGACGCAGATGACGTTGACGATGTAGTAGCCGTCCTGGACCATGGTGCAGGTGCCGCCGCCCTTGACGCAGCGCTCCTTGTCAGCCTGCAGGGAGCACGAGAAGGGGTCCGTGACGACGGGGCCCTTGAGGCCGTCGAGGTCCGGGGCGTCGCCCGGGTGGCAGGTGGCGACGGTGAAGTAGTCGACGAGGCGGAGGACGAAGAACCGCGGGAACGTGCCGCCGAGGTTGCACACCCTGGGAGCAGGTTAGCGAGCGAACGTGACGAGACGAGAGGGGGTTGGGGGGGTAGACATACGTGGCTAGGAGGGTCATGTAGGTGCCGCCGATGGCGGGGTCCGACACGCGGGCGTGGAAGGCGGAGACGGCGACGAACATGACCGTGTTGGTAAAGGTCGACCAGATGTGCTCGGCAATGACGACGAGCATGTACCAGCCGGTGACGCCGCCGGCGGGGAAGATGGCGACGGTGATCTGAGCGAGGACGGCGGCGCCCAGGCGCCCGACGAAGGCCCAGCACCAGAGGCGCATGGGAGTGTACCTCTGCGACCAGTTGCCGGCGTAGTAGCCCAGGACGATCTCGAAGGGGAAGTCGATGAGCACGGTCAGGGCCATGTTCTCCTGGCCGAAGCCCTTGTCGATCAGCTTGAGGTTGGTGACGGCGTCGTTGGCCTGGAAGCCGATCTTGGCGATGAGATGGACGAGGATGATGGTCTGGATGTTCTTCAGCTTGAGGACGCCCCACATGATCTGGTAGACGTCCCAGATGCCGTCCTCGTTGCGCGTCTTCTCCTCGCGCTTGAAGAGGGCCAGGCCGACGGTGATGGCCAGGTAGGCCCAGCCCCAGAAGGTGAGGTAGCCGCTGAGGGACATGAGGCCCGTGTCGAGCGGGGTGTTGCGGAAGTAGCGGTTGGCGAAGTCCTTGGAGTTGAAGGCGAGGAAGACGGTGTAGGACATGAAGTGGCCGGCGGTGAGGCCGACGGTCTGCGCCGTCGAGGCGTAGGAGACGTTGCCGGGGGTGAGGAGGGTCAGGGCCCAGCCGTCGACGGCGATGTCCTGGGTGGCGCACATGAGGACGAGGAAGAACCACCAGCCGGTGAAGGTCCAGACGGTGGGCCCGCCGGGCTTGCCGGTGGTGGCCATCATGTTCTCGACGGTGGATCCGAGCCAGAGCATGCCGATGCCCGACAGCACCTGGATGGGCAGGATCCAGCTCTTTCTCCTGCCGAAGGTGGGGCTCCAGACGGCGTCGACGATGGGGCTCCAGAAGAGCTTCAGCGAGTACGGGTAGGAGGCGAGGCTGAAGATGCCGATCTCGCTGTAGGACATGTGGTCCTTCATGAGGAAGGGGACGGAGCCGCCGGCGAGGCCCATGGGGATGCCCTGGAGGAAGTAGAGCAGGACCAGCAGGAGGAAGTTCTTCTGGTCCTGGATGGGGAGCTCGAAGAAGCCGTGGTTGTTGGCGATGGGGGTCTTGGGGACCGGCTCGTCGAGGGTGAAGCTCTCGCGCGACATGAGGTTCGCCGTGACGGACTCGGAGCCGGGGGTGGTAGCCTTGCGGCGGAACTCGACGTTGTTCTGGTTCATGGCGGCGGCGTGACCGTTGCCGTTGCCGTTACCGTTGCCGTTACCGTTGCCTTTCCTGCTGCTGCCGTTGTCTCTGCCGTTGTGGTCGGTCGTCGAGATGGAGATGTCGGGCGGCCGTTTGTCTTTGGGAGATTTGTTTCGGCGGGTTCGGACGCTCATTTGGTCTGTGGCGGGCGCGGATCGAGGGTCGGGTGGTCGGATCGGGGAGCTCGGGGCGAGACTTGGCAAGGGAGGGGTACGCCTGCCGGTCTGTCGCAAATGGGCTGGAGGGGCCGAGTCGAGGTGAGACGGTGTCTGGGTGGTCTATGCTGGTGGGTGGTGGTGCGGTGCTCTGGTGCTGTGAGCCCGAGGGAGATGGGAGGTCGAGAGTTGCCTTGGCGTGGTGGTTTGGCAGTTCGCCGGGGGAGGGGGGGCGAGCCTGACAAAGAGTTCGAGGCAGCCGGCGACGGCGCGTGCCGGTGGAAAGATTTTTGATGACAAGCGTGTGGAGCAGAGCAGCGCGGTCGATAGTTGGACAGTGCAAATCGAGAGCTGTTGAAAAAGGTGTCGATCGAAGGGCTGTTGGACCGCGTCGGGCGAGTCGCAACCGTGGCCTTTCAGGTACGGGACGCCAGTGGCGAAAGGAAAGGAGTGGAAGTCCCGTAGGAGCGTCGGGGATACGAGTGAGAGAAAGAAGAGTCAAGTGAGAATCAGAACGAGCAGCCAATAGCCATGACGAAGTAATCCAAGAGCAATTATCCAGAAGCCAACACCGACAGGGGGGGAATGGCGGCGGCAGTAGTCTGTGGTGACAGGAGAGAAGTAGGGAAATGTGCCAAGAAGAGGCTGTGAAGTCGAGTGAAAAGCCACGACGAGGCAGACGGAGCGACGGTCGCGCAGCTGCCCGCACTTGGGGTGCTTGGCCGCCCGGCCGCCCGCTGTAACCCCCTCCAGATGGGCGCTGGCCCAGCCCAGAGCTTCTCCGCACTGCTGCAGTTTTGGGGGATGCAGACCCCTGGAGCCTTGCCTAACCTGGACCCCCTGCTGACGTCTGGGCAGGTACATCAGGTACCTCGGGGTGCCTGGGATGGGTCCTCGGTACGTACTGGTAGGTTTTGATAAGATAAGCATCGCGTTTCTGGGGAAAGAGCAACAAGCATCACAAGCTTCGGTCTTTGCCATCCGACGCGTCATGGCACCATCCGTTACCCCTCCTTGTTGACCATCAACACCTTCGGCCTGCTTCCTCGAACAAGGCCTCGATTGTCACACATTCATCCCTGATGGCGGCTCAATCAGGGGACGTCACCAGTCAGGCACTGGACTTGGAGATTGCCGGCCTAGAAGACCAAGGTGAGCTTCTGGTCAGACCCATCAGCAGCGACGTTCCACTTAACCATCTCCTCCAGCCGCGTCTCTCAGGAAGGAGCTCAAGATCCAGGCGACGACCCTCGTATCCTCCGATGCCATCCGCCAGCTCCTACAAGATGCCGGCGGCGACACCCTCCTCGCTCTCCGCGACAAACTCCTGACGCGCTCCGACGCCCAAGCCGCCCACGACCAGCAGTCCCTCTATCGCATGGGCGCCGCCGTCACGACCTTCAGGATGCGCGACCCGGACCCCAACGCCGTGGACGATGGCAGGGTCGTCGGTATCCGCTTCGAGATCATGTCCAAGTCGCGTTTCCTGCGCCCCTACTACGTCCTCCTCAACCGCCCATACCCCGACTCGCGACACCTGCGCGTCCACCGACACACCGTCCCGTCCTGCATCCCCCTCCCGGGCCTCGCCGCGCGCCACCTGCCCCCCCCGAAGCCCGCAGACGCCGAAAGGCAGACCGCGCAGGACCTGTCGCGCTTCGTCCGCACGCTGCGCCGCGAGATCGTCCGATACCACAACCGCGCCGCCGTCATTGGGGATCTCGGCCGGGCCGCCGCCCAGATCCACGACGACTCGTCAACCTCCGAAGAGGACCGCGGCACCGCCCTCGTTGACGTCCGTGCCGCCGACGCCCAGGCCAAGCAGGCCGAGCTCGGCTGGGCAGACGGGCGCACCGGCCGCCTCGTCATGGACGACGACGGCCAGCTCGAGCAGCTGGTCGTGTTCCGCAACGACGTCCGCGACAGGGAGACGACGCGTGCGCTCTCGGGCGGCAGCCGGCGCGTCGAGGACTTGGTCAGGCGCATAAACGACGGGAGTCGCGCGCCGGCTTGAAGAGCTGGCTGGTGGGCCTTTTCCCGGCCGTTCATGCACAACTTGATCGGATGACCCGTAGGGCTGACTCGGAGGCCAGGCCTGAGACGGGGGACGCTCGACTCGCACGCCTGCGACACGCCAGACGACTCGCGACGAGTGCTCGCAGCAAATCCATGGCGTCGCTGCCACATTGCCGCCAAGACCGGGCCGGCATCTTCTGGCGGTGACAGCGACTGCAGGCGAAGAGCCCCTGGTCCATCGACACTCGACATCGGATGTTTCGCTCAATGGCACGTCGTGCGCTGGCCGCTCGAACTTTGATCGACGGCGCAGCACTCTCAAGCCCGCCCAGCCGCAATCAACGCCCCACGCCCGGTGCTGCAGCCGCCCTCAACGTGGCGGGGTAGCTCGGGCAGCAGAGGAGCCAGCAGAGCGCGCAGGACGCGCCCTCTCCATGCCGCCATGCAGGCGCTGGAGGAGGCAGACAGCCGCCTTGCGGGCGCACGGAGCAGCACCACAGCGATTTGCCCGGCGGGAACACCGCGTTGGTACCACATGCCTCGTGCAGCGTGTCACGCGCAAAGTGAGTCTCGGCCCAGCGACCAGGGGCGGGCGTCGTGAGTCGAGAGGGAGACCGCAGCTGCGCTGTTCGCGATAGACCGAATACGAGGAATTCATCAACCGCGACCTGGGGCTCCAATTTCGTGGGGCCACCGCCTCTGTGACACGCCGTGTGTGATGTAACATTGACATTGGACTCGACAGTGCAGGGGCGTCGCCCGGCCATTCTCGTTGGGCCCAACATGTGCGATCGTAGATCTTGCTGCATTTCGAGCGAGGCACGGCTGAGGTGATAGCGCCACAAAAGACACTGTGAGAGAGCAGCACATCACAAAAGACAAGAGGAGAGTGCAGCACTTCACGAAAGACTGACGGAGGAGCAGTGCATCACGACAGACAGATGGAGGAGCAGCGGTACAGAGCAACCACACGTGTATTCATACAACTATTCAGGGACGTAATTACCCAGTTCCCACGACAGCGGATGGCGTCACTCTATTCCAGACCCTCGAGCTGTCTCGGGCCCGCCGCCTCTCGTCTCATCACTCGCACATCGGCGCCGCTCATCGTCCAACGCTCCAATGCAGTTCGTCACCAAAATCAAAAAGGGCTGTGGGGGGGAAATATCCTTTTCGGATCCCCCCGGAAAAACAAGGCGGCCAGCGGCATGCCCTCGCGCAAGGGGCCACGTGACCGAGAAGAGAAGAGTTGGTGTCGTCGCGCCGCTCCTTTACAGGAAGGCGGCAGCCACGGCGGCGGCGACCACGGCACCACCGACGCGCACGTTGGCGGCGGCGGCGGTGGGCACGGGCTCAAGACCCTCGGTGGCCGAGGGCGCGGGGCGCGTGATGGTGCCGATGGAGGTGGGGGGAGGGACGGGGACGGGCTCCGACTCGACGGGGGGCTCCTCCACGGGGGCGCTGGGCGCGGGAGGCTCCTCGTAGCCGGGCTGGGTCTCGACGGGGGGCTCCTCGACGGGCGCGCTGGGAACGGGAGGCTCCTCAACGGGCGCGCTGGGCGCGGGGGGCTCCTCGTAGCCGGGCTGAGTCTCGACGGGGGGCTCCTCGACGGGAGGCTCGGGCTCGACAGGGGCGGTCTCCTCGGGAGGAGGAGGGGGCGCCTCGGTGACGGGAGGCTCGGGCTCGTGGACGGGGTACGTCTCGATGGGGGGCTCCTCGACGGGAGGCTCAGGGTAGGGCTGCTCGGGCTCCTCGGGCTGCTCAGGCTGCTCGGGGGTGGGCTCGGGAGCGACGGGCACCGGGCAGATGGTGGTGGTCTCGGGGACGGTCACGGTGGTGTACTTGGTCTGGCCGCCGCCGCCCTCGCACTCCTTGTCGCCGCAGTCGATGACGGTCGAGACCTGGGTGGCGGTGATGGTGCTGGTGGTCCACTTGTAGTCGTCCTCGTGGTGGTCCTTGCCGGGGTGGACCCAGTGCCAGCCGTCGTCGTCCTTGTCCTGGCAGTCGTCGATGACGACGTCGTGGTGGGGAGGGTGGTAGACGGGCAGGTAGCCGTCGGGGGGGGCGTCACCGGGGCCGACCTCCTTGCCGCCGTCGTCCTTGGGGCCCTTGATGCCGTCGGGGAACTTCCACTCTCCGTGCCAGGTGGCCTGGGCGGTAGCGGCGAAGCCGGCAACAGCGATGGTAGAGAAACGCATATTGGCGGTTGTGGGTTGGCGTGTTGTGGGTGTGTGGTTGATGTATTAGGCTCAAGAGTGGTGAGCTGAGAGTATTATATGTCCAACGAGTGACAATAAGAGCGAATGAACTGGGTATCAGAGACACTGGAGAGGAGAGAAGGGAGAGGAGAGGCGGACAGGCGGGCGAGAGAGGCCCCTTTTGACTGTTTCTCGTCCTCGGCAGATGTTGTAGAAAAGGGGGGGGGGGAGGAGGCTGTGGGCTGTGGGCTGGATGGCGGGATGAGGAAGCAGGGAACGACCCTCCCAACCAGTCACGACTGCGCGCAGCAGGTTTGCCGGGATGCCGGTCCATCGATCATCACGGCGGGTGCATGTTTCTTTGTTGACCTGCGCCTAGACATGGCGCTGTACGACACACGAGGTGGCAGTGGGCCGGCATGGGTTGCGCAGACTCCCTGCCTCCCCCTGTCGTCTTCTCCGTCAGTCGGACGACCGGTGTAAGTGAGGTCCATGGACCAGGGCCGGGCTGCATGGACGGAGACCAGCGCGCATGGCTTCACTGCGCCTGCGTCATGGTGGGTAGTCGTGCTGGCGACGGGGGCCTTGGGGCCGCGCGCCGCCGGGGCGAGGGAGCAGGCCGGCAGGCTGGCAGGTCGCAGGCTGGCAAGGCAGGCGAAAGACGAGATGGTCGAGGTTGGGCGAAAGACCAAGGAGCTGCTGCGCTGGCGCAGGTCGATCCGTCCACTCGCATGGCTGTAAACGCCCCTCGGCACTCGTTGATCGGCGGGGAGGGAGGGGGCCCCCCTTGCTTGCGCCGCCGAACCAGATGCCCCGGATTGTCTGTCGCGCGATCTTGGCCGCTCTCCCGACCCTGGGCAGCGTCCGCCGACCTGCTCGATCTGTCCTCTGCGTGATGGTACCTGCGTTGTGACGCAAGACTGGCGTCGCCCGAATGGTCTTTGAAACACAGGGGCTCCCCGCGAGTGAACATCTTAATATCGAGTAGCTCCGCGATGGGCCCATCAAAGCAAGGAAACCGACCACCTTAGCGCTTGTTCTAGAGCGCGGTCTGCGAGGGCTGACATGGGGAAAGATCGGGGGGGAAGGCCGATAGAGTTGTGTCGCCGCTGGCCCCGGTCCCGTTCTCTGAGGAGAGAGGTTGTCTTTCGGTCGATCAGTCCTTTGGTCGCTGCAGTGACTCTCGCAAGGCGCGCCTCGCAATCTTGGTCGTCCGATCCCGAAGAAGCAACGTGAGGCGGCCCCCCGAGTCAGGGAGGGAGGGTGCGTCGCATGACGAGCGACACGGCTGTGCGCTGAAGGTGCGACGAAAGAGAGAAGAAAAAAAGAAGGACGAGACGCACACCGAGCACTGCCCGTGGTCGGAGCCCGAGGGACACCCACACCAAAACCAAATGCCCCCCCCCCGGTGACTGTCGGTGGAGAGAGATGGGCCCGAAAGCCGCCCTTTCATGCGACGTCGTAATATGGATCAGCGAGCGCTGAATTGCGGTCGCCATGTGCGATCGGAATCGACATCGAAGACCAGAGAACCGCGCTACGCTGAACGCATTGCGCGTACAAAGTCTTGGATGGTGACATTTCAGGTCCAGGGGGGGGGGAGAGTGGGTGGGATCATCCGTCCAGTCCGATCCAAGCGAAGCGCCGAGGCCGCGCTTTGGCTGACAAGGCCTGCGCTCCTGCGGGTAGAGACTTGGCATAAAGTGGTGTGTAGCACGCATGGAACCGTCCCGTCTTCTTGCGTTCTTCGGAGAGGGAAAACGCCGCGTCTGTTGAGGTTGAGAGAGAGAGAGAGTGAGCAGGTCGCCAGTTCTATCACATCATGTTGACGCCGGCAGAGGATCGCCCAGCTGCCAGGAACCCGTCCCTCCATCCGATCTCCTCCCCCCCCCTCCCAAAAATTCACCACCCCCTTTTCCTGGCCGAGCATGGCCGACAAGACATCTGGGCTCTTGTCCTGACACCACTTGGCGAGTGCAAATGAGATGAACCACGGGACTGCCAATGTCGCCCGCCCTCGGTGAGCGCTCGGGCTGGCGCATGTAGACGTGGCTGAAGACATGCGTTCTCGCTCTTCTCGTCGGAGAGTCCCTTGTCCGGCGCTGTGCCAGGCCGAGACTCAGACTCTGGCGGCGTCATACGAGAGAAGAAGCCGCAACCCCCCGGAGACATGATCCAGAGGCGGTCCTGCGTGTAGCCGCCTGCAACCCGGCGTTGCTATGCCAGGCGGGACGCTGATGTGATACCAACCCGCCAGCACGCCGCTGGGGTGGCGTGACCCAATACGACGGGGCTGGCCTGGCCTGGCCTGGGCCGACCAATGCCAGCAGACGCAGACGCCGCCGGGTTACACAGCAGTTCTGCAGATGCGATTGGTCTGGCAGAGGTTGCCGCGGCCACGTCCTCTCGGGCAGGGGGGCAGGGGAGCCCAGGGGTTCGTTCACCAGTCGAGGGGCTTCTTCGTCTGCTGCGGCGCCGCGCTGCTCGCGCCTCTGTCCTGCGCAGCCAGACGCTCCTCCTCGCCCACGTCCGCGAAGACGGCGCGGTCGATCCCCCACCGCGCGGCCGCGGCGTCGGCGACCTCGGTCCACTTGGCGATCAGCGGGTGCGCGTCGGCGACGTCGGCGAAGAGGATGTCGCCGCCCTCGGCCTGCCCGCGCCCGGCCTCCTCGCCGCCGACCTCGTACTTCCACGTGCCGTCCGTGTTCCAAAAGTCCGGCCCAAAGAGCCGCTCGACCTGGAGCTCGTCCCGCGCCTCCTGTAGGCTGCGGCGCGCCGCGTCCGCCGGGCTGCCGAGGCTGGCGTCGGCGTCGGCATCGACACCCCCCCGCGGGCCGCCCGCAGCCAGCGCGTGGGCCACGCCCTCCAGCAGGCCGATGATCTGGCCGGCCTTGGACCCGATGGCGGCGCCCAGGCTGAAGCCCTCGTCGAAGCCGGCCTGGATGCTGTGCCCCTTGGCCGCCGTGACGCCCTCGCGATAGCCCGCCGTCTCGTGCTCGGCCTGCAGGCGGGGCATGTCCGACGGGTGGTGGTGGGCCGCCGAGGAGGAGGACGGCGCGTCGCGTGTCTGCGTCGTGGGCGACGACGGCGCGGAGCCCCAGACGTCGTCGAAGGTGTCGCCCTCGCCCTGGCCATCGCCCTCGCCGGCGTCGATCGTGGCGTGGATGTGCTGAGGCATGTCGCTGACGAACGGCTCCATGGCGGTCGAGTTGTCGACGGGCTGGATGTGCATGTTGGGCGGCGGCTGGTCGTCTTTTGAGGGGGGCATGGGCGGAGCGCGATGAAGCTGAACGCGGATAAGGTGTGCGCCGGTTGATGAGCGAGGCGGATGGAATGGGTTGGGGTGAGTTGATGAGGGGTTGATGATGGAGCTTGATGTGGATTTTGACTCACGGTTTTCCCGTCGTGATGGCACCGTCCGCCGCTTCCGTCTGTGTTCTGGAAGACGGAGGCGAGCCAGTCCCACACCGTTTTTCTTCTCCGTTAAACACGGTCCGCCCGCACCGTCAGTCGTCTCCACCACTCTTCACCTCGTCTCGCCTCGCCCTCACCGTCCTAGAGCAAGTCAAAAAGGTCAATGGATTCAAGATGGCGATAGAGTACAGATAGTCCAAAATACAGCTGTCGGCCGTGCTGCTACTCGTGCTCCTTCGAGCCGTCTCCTGCTCCAAGTCGTGTGCTCATCCATCCACATGTACAAGACTCGTACAAGGCTCACTCAAGCTCCGCCGTCATAATCATGGCCCGATAGCCACCGGCCGTGTTTTGTTCCTCGCAATCGCCATGCCGCGCCTACAGCTCCTTCTTCCCCCGCGGCACCTTCGCCTTGACCGACCCGGGCGGCGTCTTCAGCCCGGCGAACACGGCCACGGCCACGACCGTGATGCCGGCGGCGCCCATGCCGTAGGCCACCTCGCGGCCGGCCCACCAGTACACGCTGGTGAACAGGATGGGGCCGAGCCCGCGCCCGAGCTGGCCCCAGCTGCGCAGGATGCCCAGCTTGCCGCCCCTCTCGCCCTCGCCCGCCTCGAAGCTGCTCAGCGCGTTGAGGCCCGTGACCACCGTCGCCGACGTCATGGCCAGGCACGTGGCCGCCGCGTAGAGACCGCCCGTCGTCGTCGTCCGCCCCAGCAGCACGAACGCCGTCAGGCACGCCACCACGCCCAGCCGCACCGACACGAGCGGCGGCAACCGCCGCGTCACGCCGCCCTGCAGGATCGAGGCCACGAGGCCGACGTAGCCCAGGAGCCGGCCGTTCTTGGACGAGCCGTAGCCGAAGAGGTCGTACGTCATGAACGACAGCGATGACTCCATGCCGGAGAAGAAGAGCAGGAAGACAAAGTGCACCGCGTTGAGCAGCAGGTGCGAGTTGGTCCTCTGCACCGGGGACGGCGCGGCCTTGGTCGCCTCCGTCTTCTTTTCCTTCTTCTCTCCCTGATCCGCGCCCTTCGCCCGGCCCAGCCCCGTCAGCGCGGGCAGCGTCTCGGGCAGGCAGAAGTAGAGGTACACCGTCTCGGTGACGATGAGGGCGAGGCTGACGCCGGCGGCCGTGGCGAAGGGGTTCTCGCGGACGGTCGAGATGGTGCTGAGCCAGGCGCCGAGGCCGGGGCCGAAGGTGAAGGCGATGCTGAAGCACGCGCCGATGAGGGCCATGGTCGAGCCGCGCGACGCGTCGTCCGAAATGTCTGTGGCCATGGCCGTGGCGAGCTGGACGTTGCCCTCGGACAGCCCGCCGACGACGCGCGAGGCGACAAAGGTGCGGAAGTCGACGGCGCACACCCAGAGAAGGACGGACACGATGTTGCCCATCATCGAGGCCAGGAGCGCCGTGCGACGGCCATGACGGTCGGAGAGGTGGCCGATGATAGGAGACGCGACGGCCTGCAGAAGCCTGGGGGTAAGGGGGTTAGCTGGATTTGCTGCTGCGCATGGTGGCGGGGCGTTGAGGTCAGGGAAGAGGGGGAGGGGGGATGCCGCACGAGAAGAGGCTGCCCAGGGCACCGCCGAGGAGGACAATGTCGTAGCGAGAGTCGATGGGGCGTGAGAAGGACGCCTTGTATTTGTTCAGGTAGGTGATGACGTTCTGAAGGAGGGTCTGCGGGTTGCCCGAGATGGTGGCGGGCGCCTCGCGATCGCGGTAGAACTCGAGCAGCTTCGGGAACAGCGGGAGGATGAAGGTGAAGGAGATCTGATGGCGTGGTCAGCTTGGCCGCTTTTGTTGGGGGCTGGCGCCGCTGGTGTGGTGCATCGGCAGACGTACCAGGTCGAGGAGAAGCGACAGAGTGATGACCTTCAGGACCCTCTTGCGCGTGGCAGGGTCGACAGGAGAAGATGAGGCCATGATGTGATCGTGGACCGGCCGCGATACGTCTCGGTGCTTGTTGGGAGAAACGATTGTTGGGGGGGGGGGGGGGGGGGACCAGGGAAGGGCAGGAACGGAAGCGCCGAGACGATGGAGGCAGTGTCGGGCAAGCAGGAGAAGAAAAAAAGATCAGCAAGAGAGAGACAAGGAAGCCGTCGCCGTCGGAAAGGAGAAGAGAATCATGGGATGAACTGGGCGGGCGCGTGAGGCAAGTCAAGGCCGGACTGGGCGTTGTTCTTTTTGCGCCGAGCTTGAGCCAGCCTGAGCCCGCCCGAGGGCACAGTCATGACATCGTGTCCCTCTCGGGGTCCAAGCTCCCGCGCCCCGCCCCGCTGCTAGCAGGCCGAAAAGGGGCGAACACGCTGGAGATCAGACCTTTAGCGGCCTCTGGACACCCCTGGGCCCCCTTTGGGTTCCCTCTGAAGCCCCTCTGGACCCCCCCCTGCACAGAGCGCGTTTCAGGCCCGGGGACTGCCAGATCCGGCTCCACCTCTCCAGGTGAGGCAGGCTGACGGACCCAATCAGAGAGGCGACGAAGGTCATGAGCCACACGGCTTGTGGCTCGGGTACCGTCGACCTCGATTTTTCCTCGCCTTCGCACGCGCAAGTCTCTCAATGCCCCTCAACATCACACAACATCACAACACGGGAGACGGCACAGAAGAGGCACACGATGTTAGACAATGATGCAGGACTTCATTTATGACGAGCTCAGACGGTATACCAGGCTTCCCATCCATCGCTGGCGAGCATCAGGCCAGCCTGGCTAGATCTCGAGGCCGCCAGTCTTCACCATCCAATGTCCAGTGTCTCAGTCCATACTTGGACCCTGCCGACGCTAAGGCTGGACAGCAGCCGTCATCGAATCATCTCCCGGATGTATAGAGCTTTTCGCGAACCGGCGGCGCTACTCTCCAGCCCGCCAGTGCTAGGGGGCTCGTCCTGGACGAACCGTACCCTCCTAGCACCGGACTTCGCCCGGCCGAGATTAACACTATGGCAAGTTCCGGACTCTTCTCCCGTGTCCTGGAGCTGGTGGCCGGCGGGCGGACCCCAACTCGGGGCAGCATGTGGGGGTCCGGCCCCACGCCGCCCGCTCGGAGGGCCGTCTCATCAACCGGGCTGTTGTTCGTGCAGCCAAGCTCGTCTTGACGCGTGTTGCTCGAGAGGGGCTCAGGCAAGGCCATTGACGGCAGCGAATCTGCCCATCTTGTCAGCATATAATGACGAATGTGTACGACACGGGAGCTCACTTACGACGCAGATGCGAAGTCTGCCACGATGACTCGAGTCGAACGCTGGGCCGTGTCGCTCAGAACAGCCAGCTCTCAGGTAGCTTTTCCCGTCTTGACCGAGCTGCGGCCCGAAGCGCTGCCATGCTGTGCGGCATGCGCGTCCCTCTTCAAGCCCATGCCTGAAGACGTCGTTTGAGCACCGGCCCGCGTGTTTTCGGCCGCCGTCTTGGAGGCGTCCCGTTTCGGCCCTTGGGTGGCCACACCCGTCATGTCGTAGCCGGAGCGTCCCATGGTGTTGGGCGTTGTTTAATGTCGAGTTTGAGGCAGCTTGGTTTGTTCGCACCCCAGCGACTTGGATTGTTCAGCCCAGTGGGAGCTGATGTGTGAGTTTCACGTAATGTGGATGGTCGTTCTCGTGTGTACGTTGTGGTCCGTCAGGGAAGACGTCTTTCTCATTTGTTGATTGATACGTGCTCTTAAATGACATGGTCCTCTCTGCGATGAAGTCTGGAGGTTCGTTGCTCGTTGTCTGTGTGTTTGTATGTCTGAGTGCTGATTCCTCCTCGCTTGGCAGTGGACGATCTGGAGAGGTTTGGTGATGGTAAAAACTGTCGAGCACGCAGAGATGACTATGGGGGCAGCGGGGCGCGACGTTGATGTATTTGAATCTGCATTTATTCTGCATTCATTCTGACTCGACTCTCAAGGGCGTCGATGCCCGATTGTAGGCCCAAGGGAGGGTGAGTTTCTTTTCTTCCGTCAACGTGAGACATGGGTCGGCGCGTTGGTATTTTGTTGGGTCCAGGGAGCGGCGGGGAGGACATGGTGCAATCGGGCCATTGCGACGGCGAGGGTGGAATCGTCGAGCTGCGTGTTGGAGGGCTCGGGGAGATTACGGAGGTTCAAGGCGTGTCGTGACCTCTGTCTAGCTGTGTCTAGGCCGACGATGGCGCCGACGTTGCGGTCGGGGAATGCTTTCCCCCCCTTCCTACTGAAGACCCTCTGGGGCCGGGCGACAGGCCCAAAATCATGTTGCTTCTTTGTCAGGGCACAATAGTCATTCGGATGTTGTCTCGGGCGGGCTCAGGCCGTGGGAGCCGGGATGTCTTGTCTGTTGCTTTGACGCGAAGTTTGTTCTGCTGCCAGATGATGCCGTCGTGTTGCTTTGTTTGAAGCAAATAAAACAGTCAGAGCAATCTCTCCAGGGACACAAGCAAACCTGAATGATTTCCCCCCTTGCCGGCTGTGGACGGCCGGGGTGTCCCGCGGCCAGAAGCCCGGCGAGTCAAGCGGCTCGTCAGTCCGGAACTCGGTTGACAATCTAGGGCAGCATCGGTCGAGAGCTGCAGCATCACGATCGGCTCTGTCGTGGGTGTCCCAGTGGTACGCAACTTGACACATTGTGGAATGCGGATATCACGGCCCTACAGGCGGACGCTGGGCGACTAGTGGTCATGGCGTATCCGAGGATCGAGAATCGCAGGATGGGTGTCTCACAAGATGCAGAAACCTGGAGAGGATAAATCCTATGACGAAGAGACAAGCTTGCAAGACAGAGGCCTCTCTCTGCAAGACAAGGGAAAGAGAGTGAAGTCATCCAGGCTGGCTCCTCCTGCCCTGGCTCCTCCTGCCCTGGCTCCTCCTGCCCTGGCTGAGTGATGTGCAAGCCACTTCTCGTGATGACTAAATCCCAGCCCGAGCCACAGCCACAGAGCACCCAAACCAATCCTCCTCGACTCGCCCTCGACGAAACCAGCCGTCGAGAACCCCTCAGCACCTGGAAGCGAAGCTGCTGCAAACAGTCGGTCACCAGTCTTCCCCACCTGCACCTGTCAGCGCATCAGAACGCTCGGAACGCAGTGACTGGGCTTCAAAATGCTTGGCCATGCACGAATATGCGGTTGCGATGGCAATTCGGTTCGCATTGCCAGAAGCGTGGGTCGGCGGTGGGTGAGCTGAATGAACCGAGGTGGTCTGGTGGCCTGATGTCCCCCTCCCGCGTCTTGATGCACCACGAAACCATCGATAATTCGACAGGTCGACCCCTCTACATACAAACAAGACGCACATACGGTGCGGGCAGACACAGGCAGGCCGTTGCCGATGGACGCATCACCAGCGGGACAAAATCGCTGCCTGCCACGTCATAGCCAGTCATACCTGTGGGCTCGCAAACTGCCAACAAGGATCGCAGCTACCTCTGACGAAACGATGGAGAGAGCAAGAATCGATGCCTCCGTGGCGTGGTTGGGATTACGTCCCTGTTGTGGTCGGATTTGATGCCGTGCCACTTCAGCTACCGACCAGCCCGGCCCATCATCAGTGGGCTCCGGACGCAAGCCCCGGAACGCTCGGCACCATCACATGCAGCATCGACGTGGAGCTCCCGCAAGCTTGGTATTCTTGGCTCTGTCTTCTCCAGGAACGCACGCGGTGCGACGCTAGACCTTCCGCCCGAAGCGGGCTGGACTGGACTGGCCGTATTCACATCCCCCCCTCCATCGGTTCAGTACCGTAGATTGGCCATGCAGAACTCAAAAGACGCACACTTATTACGCAACCAGGCGGCGCTGAGTAGCTGCAATACCTCCGCCGCCAGCTACTTCGATATGTCGTCATCCAAATCCGGCGTCAGCACCCCGCCTTAGCTCGTGGTGGGCTGTTGGAGCTCGGGGGCGAGCCAACGAGCTCGACAAGCCGCAGCTTCAGCTCGCAGGGCAGCTGAGCTCTTATATGCTGCCGACGTCTGCCCACGCTGCCGATAGCTCTGCTGGACAGCCTCCGAGACCATCTCCCTTCACAGTGAACCGAGCTCTACCGTCAGATTTTCCACCATGTCTCTCTCAACCCACGTTGACCCCGAGGAGATCATCCAGCGACTCCAAGCGTCGCACATCACAGCACCGGGCCATACCAATCTAAGCAGCCAAGGCAGGGCCGCACACATCCACCCCTTCGATAGCCAGTACTCAAGCCAAGAGAACATCCCCAAGTACAAGATTCCTCAGGATGGCGCTCCCGCCGATACCGTCTACCACATGGTGAGGAACCAGCTCGACCTGGATGGCAAGCCGAATCTCAACCTCGCCAGGTGAGTCTTGACAGCTTCCCCTGCCCCCCTGGGATAAGTCTCACACCGGAATAGCTTCGTCGGCACTTTCCTAGAACCCAATGCCCTGCAGCTGATGGAGGAGAACCTGACCAAGAACCTCGCCGACGCGGATGAGTACCCGGCCATGATGGAGATCCACCAACGGTGCGTCAGTATCATTGCTCACCTTTGGGGTGTGCAGCCTGGCGAACGGGCCATTGGGTCCGCCTGCACGGGCTCGTCCGAAGCCATCCACCTGGGCGGCCTCGCCATGAAGCGCAGATGGCAGGAGCGCCGAAAGGCCGCCGGCAAGGACACCTCCAAGCCCAACATCATCATGGGCGCCAACGCACAGGTAGCCCTGGAGAAGTTCGCCCGGTACTTCGAGGTCGAGGCTCGCATCCTACCCGTCAGCGCCAAGAGCCACTTCCGTCTCGATCCCGAGCTGGTAAAGGAGAGCATTGACGAGAACACGATCGGCGTCTTTGTCATCCTCGGCAGCACTTACACTGGTCACTACGAACCGGTCGAGGAGATTTCCAAGATCCTCGACGAGTACGAGGCACGAACTGGAGTCGACATTCCTATCCACGTCGATGCTGCTTCTGGCGGCTTCATCGCCCCGTTCACCGACGCTGGCGCCGGCGGAGCCAAGTGGTGAGTGGCCGTTCATCTCAGTAGCTTACACGCAGCTAATTGGTGGCAGGAACTTCGAGCTGCCCAGAGTCAAGTCCATCAACACTTCGGGTCACAAGTTCGGTCTCGTCAGCGCAGGCCTCGGCTGGATCATCTGGCGAGACGAGGCCTACCTCCCAGAGTACCTTGTCTTTGAGCTGCACTACCTCGGCGGAACCGAAAAGTCGTACACTCTCAACTTCTCTCGTCCCGGCGCGCAAGTCGTCGTGCAATACTACAACCTCGTTCACCTGGGCTTTGCGGGATACCGGGGCATCATGGAGAACTGCCTGACCAATGCGCGCCTGCTCGCCAACAGCCTGGAAGCGACCGGATGGTACACGGTTGTGTCCGACATCCACCGACGCGTCGAACGCGGCTCGTCGCAGTCCGGCAGCGCCGTCAAGTCGGCCGTTGCCCAGGCCAAGTCCGCGGTCACCGGCGACGAGAGCGCTGCACAGGACGCCCCCGGCGAGTCATCGGCCGACTACGTTGCCGGTCTCCCCGTCGTGTCGTTCCGTCTCACCGACGCGTTCAAGGAAAAGTACGGACACATCAAGCAGGAGACGGTGTCGCTGTTCCTGCGCGCCAAGGGGTGGATCATTCCCAACTACGCGCTGCCGCCCAACGAAGACAAGGTCGAGATCCTGCGGGTCGTCGTGCGCGAGAACATGAGCTTTGACATCCTGGAGCTGCTGATCACAGACATCATCACGGTCACGGAGACGCTGATGGAGAACGACCAGGTCGACCTCTCGTCTCTGAAGCGGCACCAGATCGGCCACGGCAGGCGGCCCGTCACCAAGGAGGACCACGCGAAGCATAAGCGCAGGCTGGAGGGGCACGGCAAGAAGAGGATGCAGGACGGCATCCACAGGACGGTTTGCTAGGGAAGGGGAACAAAGTCGGATGAGAGAGAAATCACACATAATGTCTACCTCGTTTTCGTGCCTCAGCCCACCATGCTCCTCCTGTTCGCGCCCGTGAACTGCACGGCCTCGTTGCCCACGACGCCCGTCTTGACGTTGCCGATGCCGGGCACCTCGCCGCTGCCGCCGGCCTGCATGACGGAGGCGTAGTTGTCGGCCATGAGCTGCACGCCGGAGACGAAGTCCTGGCCGTCAAAGGCGCAGTGGCCGCCGTTGGGCGTGCCGTCGACGGTCTGCAGGGCGTTGATCTGGTCGGCCGACAGGCCCTGGGCCTGGGCGAGGTCCTCGTAGGCGCGGATGCCGTCGGGGATGGCGCCCTGCAGCAGGTCGAGCTCCTGGGTGGTGGTCTGGAAGTGGACGCGCGTGGCGGCAAGGGCGGCGGCGCTGGCGTCGGTGACGGGCACCTGGGGCGGCATGGCGGCGCAGTTGAGCATGACGCCCGTGGCGCCAAAGGTGCCCATGTGGGCGGGCATCATGAAGCCGGAGAGCATGAGGGAGCCGCCGCTGACGCCGGTGAAGAAGACGTCCGACGCGTTGAAGGCCATGACCTGCGGCAGCATGGTGGTGACGAGGTCGGCGACGGCCTGGGCGTGGGCCACGCCGTCCGTCCGGTCGAGGCCCTGGCCGCCGCCCCAGAAGAGGTTCTCGTCGGGCGCGAGCACGGCCACCCCGGCGAGGTTGCCCTGCGCCGCCTGGTTGGGGAAGTCGAAGAAGGACTGCCCGCCGTCGCCGTGGAGGAGCACGTTGATGCCCATGGTGCCCGTCGCGTTGGGCGCCTGCGCCGCCCCGGGGATCGGGTTGGCCGTGTTGACGGGGCTGTCGGCGACGAACTGGTCGGCCGGCGCCGAGACCCTGAACCGGAGCGGGAGGCCGCTGGCTGGTTTTAGCTACGAAAGTCGCGAGGTTCGGGGAGTGCACACGATCCGGATGGGGGGGCTTACTTGACTTCGGCCGTCATGTCGAGGATCGTGGAGCCGTCGGTGGCCTGCGAGATGCCCTGGGGCTGCTGCGCCGCTTGTTGCTGCGCTGTCTGCGCGTTGCCGCCCCCGTTTCCGTTGCCGTTGCCATTGCCTCCCCTGTTTCCACCGCGGTTCCCGCCTCCCGGCCTGCGGTTCTGCGGCTCCGGGCTCGGCGCGGCGCTGACGACAAGGAGGAGCAGCGCGAGAGCCGCGAGGGGCGAGCGGACGGTCAACATCCTGCTGCTGTGTCTTGTTTTTCTGCTTCGGGCCTGCCTCGTCGTGTGTTCAAAAGCTCCGCTGTGAGTCGTCGCCCGAGAAATTTCCAGAATCCCCAGGAATCGCCAGAAACGGAAGGCCGGCCAAGAAGCGGGCGTACTGCTGGTCTTATATGGGTGGACGTCGATGATGAGACGACGCCCACTGCCCACTGCGGAGACGCAACCCGTCAGCCCATCATCACGGCAGCAGCGGCATTCACCCAAGCGAGTATCAGTCGTGGCCCGTTCCGTCTGGAAACATCAGCGACTGTAACGAGCTCTCCGGCCATGCTTGTTTCGTCCGATTCGGACGTGTGTGAGGATTTGGACGCAGGGGTGACGGAGGCCCGTTCCCCTCGTGTCGAGTCGTGACCTTCGCTGACAGTCCTCCATGCTGATGGGGCACGAAGACCAGACAAAGTGCTACAGAAGAGAAACCCCCGGAATCGTAAGGAATCAAACCAGTAATCGGCAGACGACGCAGAGGAAACCCTCGAAGTGAATGCCAACATGAACAACGACCTTGGCGTTTCCGTCTGTTCTGACACTCTGGCGAGAGACCCCCGCAAGCCCCTGAAGATCGCCGGGTGCCGTCCGAGCCGGTGCGCTGTTTTAGATTCCGGCACAGGTCTAGAACGTTACACGAACTGGCTGTATTGACTCGATGCACAATTGCTTTCCGATTGAAATGTACAGCCCACGAGGGCACACACGGCGATGGTCGGTATCTACAGCTTCGCGCCCTGGGCCTTCCTGGCCTGCTTCTCTCGGTCCCTCAGCAGTCGCCTCAGGATCTTGCCGCTCGGGCTCTTGGGAATGACCTCGATGAACTCGACGCCGCCTTTCAGCCACTTGTGCTTGGCCTTGTGATCCTCGACGTGCTTGCAGACGGCGCGCGCCACCTCCTCGTCCGACTTGCCGGCCGCCTCCTTCGTCTTGACGACGTAGGCCTTGGGCACCTCGCCTGCGCGGTCGTCGGGCACCTGGATGACGGCGCAGTCGGAGACGAACTCGTGCGCCAGGAGGTGCGCCTCGAGCTCCGCGGGCGCCACTTGATGACCCTTGGGAACATGGTCAGTCTTCTCCTCTCCGCTTAACGCCACACGCGGGATCGGGGGCGGTCGACAAACGTACCTTGACCTTGATGAGCTCCTTGATCCTGTCCACGATGACGAGGTGCTCGTTGCCCGAGGCCGCCTTTCGCACGAGGACCTCGTCGCCCGTCTTGATCCACCGTCCGTCCTCCTGCCACACAAACGTCTCGGCCGTCGCCTTCTCGTTGTTGAGGTAGCCCAGGACGACCGAGGGCGACTGCACGAGGAGCTCGCCGGGCTTGTTGTACTCGGTGATCTCCTGGCCGGTGGTGGGGTCGACAATCTTGCCCTTGCACGCGGGCACGAGGGACCCGGACGAGCCCTGGTCAATGTCGATCTCGCTCGTCGTGCAGACGGCCGTGCAGGTCTCGGTCATGCCGTACGCCTGGCCCACGCGCCACTTGGGATACTGCTTGGTCACCTCGTCGATCGTCTCCGACCCCAGCGGCGCGGCGCCGGCGTAGAGGTAGCGCACCGCGCTGAGGTCGTACTTCTTGCACAGTTCCTGGTTGCGGATGATCTGGATCACGATGGGCGGGACCTGCTTATGCGTCAGACGTGAAAAAGAGTGACACCATTCTCTGGCGACTGCGAAGCGACGTACCACGTAGAGCTGGGAGATCTTGTACTTCTGGACCGCGCCGAGGAAGATCTTGAGGTCGAACTTGGGTAGCACGACGACCTCGTCGCCGCGGAAGGCGTTGCTGTAGGCGATGATGATGAGGCCGTAAATGTGGCTGAAGGGGAGCAGGCCCAGAACGACCTGGGTCTCGACGCCGAACTTCTTCCGCGCGACCGAGTCAAAGGTTGTGTACTGGAGAATGTTGGATATGACGTTGCGGTGTGAGATCATGACGGCTTTCTGCACGGCTGTCAGGGACCTGACTCTTGAGGCGCACAAGACGGGGCAGAAGGATCATGAGCACTTACCGGCAGGCCAGACGTGCCGCTCGAGTAGCACAGGTACGCGACCTGGCGAGCGCCCTGCCCCTTGCTCCAGCGGAGGGGCTCGACTGCCGGGAGATTCTTGCCCTCCTCGATCAGTTCGTCCAGCGTCACGAAGGGCACCTTGGCGGTGCTGCCCGGCGTGGCCAGGATGAAGATGCGCTCGTCGGGGATGTTGACGGCCTGGGCGGCCTTGCGGGCCGTCTCGAGCAGGGGCACGCATGTGAAGAGGGCTTGGGCGCCGGACGACCTCAGCTGGTGCTCGAGCTCGGGGGCGGAGTAGGCGGCGCTGGCGGGGGTCACGATGCCGGCCAGGCGGTGGATGGCGTTGGTGAAGGGGATGTAGTCGATGGTGTTGAGCGAGAAGAGGGCGACGACCTTGTCCCACTCGGTGCCCTCGTTGGGCGCAAAGTCGAGCTTCTTGGCGAGAGCTCTCGACAGGTAGTCGACGCGTTGCCTGATCTCCGGGATGGTGTACGTCTTGCCAGTGAGGCCACAGGTGTAGGGATTCCTGGCCTTGGCGATGGGATACCGACCGTAGTTCTCCGTGTTGAGGAACTGGTCAATTGAGATAGAGTCCGGGGGGTCTGCGGTGTGGTTAGTCGTCGATCACCTCGGTCAGCATGGCCCGGCAAGGGGGGTGTTTGGTACCAATTGGCAGCTTGGGGACCCATGCTGGCGATGTGAAGACCATGGCGGCGGCGGCGGCGGCGGCAGCGCAGCGATCTGTGAGAGGACGAGGGGTGGAACAAGACAGCGGAGGCTGGAGGCGGCAGAACGTTGTCGATGAGATGGCAGTCCAGTGAGGTCAGGTCAGTCAGGGCAGGTTGGTGGACGATGAAGTTATGAGGACGAGGTGGGTTCGGAGATGACGAGGCAGTCATCGGCGTTTATAAGGCTGGTCTTGGGAGCTACAAGTAGCTGGAGCGGGAGCTGGATCTGGAAGTGGAAGCGATCCCCTCATTTCCATCGGCTCTAAGGCTCGGGAATTGGGGGCACGGGGCACGCCATGGGGAAACGGCGAGTCGAGCAGGGTCAGGGACGAGTCGAGCAGGAACGAGTCGACCGCAGCTACCTCGACTTGGAGGAGGGGGGCCAAGCCACGATGAGGTCTATGTGGGGAAGAACGTGGCTGGTCTCAGACCGCAGAGCCCGCATTCTCCGCAGTCTCCCCCCCAGCACATGTTGGGGAAGAAAGACACCTGGCCTGCGGGGGGGGCTTCGGGTCCACCGACCGACCGACTGAGTCAGCTTACGGCTCAGCTTCTCGTCATTCGGGATCGGCACTCTGCCGAGCGCACCGTCATGCCGACCAAACTCCCTACAACACCACGGCGTTTGCCTCGGCTGCGGCTGCACAGAGCATTCCAGCGATTCATTTGCTCGGTTTACATCTTGTACATCAATCAACTCATGCGAAAATCGGTACTTACGTCCGAGAAGCCCCGTTGCTTGACATGCAAGTCACGTTTTCGGCAGCAAGCTTGACTGCCATCCACTCAATCGAGCCGGCAACGCTGTGTCCTCCCCATCGTGATAACAAAGGACTTAGCATATGTCCCGGGAGAGACACCAATCATATGCAAGGGGTATTAAATAAAAATCTAGTTCTACCCTGTCCGTCTTGCCGTGTGGCTTGTGGTTCTGTGTCCTGCCTGTCATGGTCGTGTCGCTGATGGCAGATTGGACCCCGAAGCTATGTTCAGAGCTAATCGAGCCAACGTCACCTTGGTCTATCATGCTCTACCATGAGAAGCAATAATATCTGCAGACTCCTCCTCCTTGATAACCCCATAGACTGTCACAGTGTCTTTGAGATCTCTGCATCCCAGATGGGAATCGTTCTTGCTGGCACAAATCACAGCGACAATCTTGATCGCGACTCCCATCCTCTATCCCGAGTATCGCAGACCCTCACTTCCCCTAATCCCACAGGCACTTTTCACGGCTCTTATGTCTCCTTGCATGCCACTTCACCCCTACACAGAGTCGCGATCACATGGCTCCTGATGTAGTGTGCCTCAAAGGTACGCCTGTATAAATGTTCGGATTTGCCGCCCTGGCCATCGCGACTGCCTCCCTGCTTTCATCAGAAGAACGGTCTTTCCCAGCAGACACACTACCTAGCTCTCTTGCGAGCCGTGATTTGAATCAGTATAGCAGGGGGTGATGCTGTGCCTACCTCAGTCACTCTAGAGGCCGCAGGAACTGTGGCCGCGGCAGGGTCGATGTGGTCGCACCTTCTCTATCCAGCACCTGCTACCTTCCTTGATAGTCACGCTTGCGGTCACGCGCCACGCCTACGTCGCGCTCTCCTCAAGCGTGAAGAGCCACTCCCACCCAGTCTCACCGTTTCACCTTCACCTCCCAGACCAAGACGCAAAATCCTCTACACCGTCAGACGTTCACCACTATCCAAGCCCCTATCCTTAAGGCCTTCTCATCCCTAATATCTTGTGTGGCACTGGGCAGCTTTAAGAAAGATAAGTTTTGTTATTTGGGGTATCTTTTCCACTTGACAGTTCCAGCCATTGACTGCGTCGCGACACGACACGCGATCGTTCCTCTTGAAAAGTACCTCTCTGCGACTCCGGGAGGGCTCGCACAGCAGCAAAGACTGCTGCGACTGTGAGTTGGCCAAGCTTATTATGTCACTTCTGTTCCCAATACCCCGGTCTTGATTTATTTCCAAAACCCAGACGCATGGTGTGCAACGAGGGCACCTCAACCTTCACCTCCCATACACGTCAAGTGCTGCTCCCCAGCCCAGGACGCTGTTAAGAAGTATGACATGAAGGCTCACAACAAGCTTGCTCACACATATTCACCTCACATGACCACCCTATCTTTCTCCTACTTACCAGCTTCTGCTAACTCAGGGGGTCTTTCCATATTATTCCTGATTGCCGGTCTCGTCTCCTTGAAATCCACACTGACCCCGATTATTAGCTACGACATTGAACGCTTCCCATCCGCGTGCCTCCTCAACGTATACAGACACTCGCAACCCAAAGCTCTCATGTCGCTGTCGAGACCTGTGCCCCATGGCACACCTCTCGTCTGGTCGGATAACCGCCAGGCTTTATGCGACGCGTTGTGGTACTTCAAACAGCATCAGGCTGGAAGCTACCCTGTCGATGGTGTCCTCCAAGGCTTCCTGCTCGACGGCGAGCCCACAGTCCGTGACATGATGACCCCAGATGTTATCATCTCAACCCTGTAAGTGCCTGTCTTGTCTTTGTCTGTGCTTTTTGTACCTTGTGGAACGCGATCTTGACAGTGATATCCTCAGCGGCGGTGGTCGTGTCAAGGATCCCGTCACCAAACAAAGTATACGCGTCAGTGAATCCAGGCCTGCCATTGTCAATTCGTGCATCTCAGCCTTGAATGCGGGTAAACCAGTTGCCGTTCTCGTCGGTAAGTGCTACCTGCCTCTTCAAAACCCTTGGATTGTGTAGCTCACGCAACTCAACACAGGAAAAAAGTGTGTCCTTGCCGCTGTTGAAGTCCCTCACAACTACAACGTCGTTGACTGGTTCACCGTAACCGATATCTGGGTCGAGAAAGACGGTCAGAGCGACATCTTCTTCTGGAAGTTTCGCCTCGAGAGGACCGATCGCACGACACCTTCCTGGTGTCAGCCCCATGGCGAGGTCGAACACACCGTCGCACCTGAACCATTCCCCCACTACAGAGAGAAGTGCTTTTCTTGCGCGGAGTTATCATTGTCTGCCTTTGCCCAAGGCTGGATTTGTCTCAACGGAGATTGCGAGCGTCACTTCCGACTCTGGAACGGAAATCAGCTTACCAATCTTTCCTACGCTGGCTTTCACGCCGCAACGCTGGCCTGGTGTGTCAAATGCAAGCGCGCGAGCAAAACGATCTTTGCCCAGGGTTGGACCTGTAACAACCGCAACTGTTCCCGCGCTTTCACATTCCCCGCCGGAGTGGACGTGCAAGCTCTCAGCTACTCTGAGGAATTTCTTCTCGAGCGCACCGCCTTTCCTACCCCTCAGCATTCTCTCCTGCCTGATGCGCCAGACCCCGACGAGGGAAGTGGCACAGACAAAGAAGCTCGAGTGGGTATTGTCTGTCCTCGATGCTGCGGCTGCTCGCGCCGGATTTCCTGGAATCGTTGGTTCTACGAGAACGGTGATTGCACGTATCTCCTGCCAGCCCCGCCGCGTCCTTACTCGATTGCAGACGTCGAACTGGAAAGGCAGGCTTTCGGCAAACGCAAGTCACTAACCCAGGTCAAGAAAGAGGACTGTGTCATTCAGCAAAACCTTGTAGTGGGCGGTTATCAAGTTGAGCAGTACTTCTTGCCTAACCTGGAAGCAAATGGAGAGTGCTGCGGGACCATTCACGTATTCCGCGCCACCGACGTTGTGAACGCTGCTGCCAAAGGCCCGAACAAACTGTGGATGGATCTGCAGCGGGCGACTGCCGCCGGGCTTGACTTCAAGCGCAATGCCGTCAAGTGTGCAGGAAGTAAGTGCGTCCCTTGGTCGGCGGTTCTCAAGTTTTGCCTGTCGAGAACGACGTGCTGACTGAACACATAGCCTCGTCAGAGATCTTGACGCGCAACTTCCAGCAAAACTGGGGTGCTCCGTACAAGTTTGTCGTGCCTATCAATTCGACCAGCTTCGAGGATGCGCCACCTCTTGTTCTACAAGCCCTCATGCGATTGCAATGGGCTGGACAGAAATCTGTTTCTGCAGGCAACGAAGCTTTCAAGAAGCGGGTTGTCGCCAAGTCAGCCCTTTTGGGCAAGCATTTCTTAAATTTCAACGAGATGCTCGCTATTGGCTACATGGAAGACGATGCCATCAGCGTGAGACCCATCTCTCGCTCGCCAGGCAGTGTCCAAAGGCTGACCACTCATGCACAGTACCATGATGACGGCGAAGACACTCTGGGATCGACTGTCGCGACTCTGTCCCTCGGGAGCTCCGCTCGCATGATGTTCGCCAAGAAGAAGAAGTACACCGGAAATGGAAGTGTGCACGAGCAGGTCCTCGCGTTTCCTCTGCACCACGGCGACATGGTGGTCATGCACGGGACCCAGATCCACCGGCAGTATGATGTAAGTTCAGTGTGCGGGCCCCTGCTCGTGACGGCACTGGCTAACGGTCCATTTCGCAGCACAAAGTTGACCCTGCTGGAAAACGGCGATATGCCCTAACGTGCCGGAAGATCATCATCAGCCAGCTTCCCGAGGACCAGCAGGAGGACGGCAAGTCCAAGGGCAAGATACCAGAGAGTGCCAAACAGTGGGTGTACGATGGGTTCTGAGTGCTGCGAACGCCATCACACAGGTCGTGTGAATGGTCAGATGCCGGTTTCCGCGTTGTCTTTCAGGGGGGGCCAACCTTTTTGCGTCCGACACAGGGCGTGCCGTTCTGCGGCCATAATTTATGCGAGAGGACAAAGGGGAGCATGACGTATGACAGGAACGTCTTTGATGGTCTATGTACACAGAACACTGGGGTTGGCTGTTGACACGCCATTTTGCCTCACACAGGATTTGCTTTGGAGAGACGCGTCAGCGCCCATCTCGTCTAATAACGAACAGTAGCTCAGATACCCGAAGGTTGACCAGTTTCGTGACCTGTCGCATGACACAATGCACGAAGAATGAGAGGGCACGAGGTGATAGATGCATGGTGGAGGCGAGATATTAGGCAGCGCCGCAGAGTGGCGTGTTGGAATTAAGATTAGAAGGCAGAAAATGTAGCCAATGCTATCATCGTCGCTGAGATGTATGCTGACATTGTGTTGATGTCTGACCTCGTCCAGGCAGACGTGGCTGCCGAGTCAGCGCCAGAGTCCGAGGTGGATGCCCGACCTGCATCATCGCTGGCAGAAGATGATGGTTCCCTAGTACTATCGGCCGCCTGAGAAGACTCAAGAGTCTCGGTAACGACGCGACCAGTTTCGCAGCTGGCGGAGGCAGTTGGGCAGGAGGTGACTGTATAGACGGTTGTGTACGCCTGAGAGTTTGATGACTGAGTCTTGTTAGACGCTTGGAACGATTCAAAAAAAGGGGCAATTCCAGCGGCAGAACAGGTAACTGGAAAATGGGACTGACCTCTTTTTCTTCTTTATCACCATCATCTGCATTCTCTCCCTTGCAGAGTCCCGTCAGCTTCTTAAAGTCCTTCTCCCCCTCAACGGCCACAACCTCGGTTCCGCACTCGGCCGCCTGGGCAACGTGCACAACCCTCTCATCCCAGTCGAAGACAAAGTATCCGGAGCGCAGGAAGCTGTCGCCCAGCACCTGCTGGTGCTTTGTTGGCATCAAGCCGACGTAGCACCAGTCATCCAGATCGGAGGTTAAGGGCCGCAGGTCGAGGATGAAGTCGCTCATCGGAACCCGGATGCGGGCGCGGCCATCGTCGCCGAGGGCAAATGTGACAGTGGCACTGGATTTGCGAAGGGCGCAGGGTGCGAGGTAGTGATCGTCCTCGGGAGAGTCGCGCGCGCCTAGATGGCGGAGAATGGGCTCCGCGAGGGAGGCGTGCAAGCGAGAGAGGGTGGTGCCCGAGTCGAGCAGGACATTACGTGAGGCCGCGGGGAGGGGATAGGTGTGGCGGGCGTCGGGGAGGGTCATGGAGATGGAGGCGAGGTCGACGGCGAGGCGGAACGTGCCGTCGGTGCCGTTGGCGAGGGGCACGCGAGCGAGGTCGCCGACGAACTTGCGGCGGTCGAGGCCGCCGTAGATGATGGCACCCTCAGCGGCGTCGGCGTGGCGGAGGTCGAGAGAGAAGAGACGCTTGGCGATGACGCCCTGGTCGGCGAGGCTGTTGAGGAGGAGGCTGTAGGGCCGGTCGCTGTCGAAGCCGTTCTTGAGGTCAGGGCCCAGGCCGAGGATGCCCTGGCTGGCGCCTTTACTCTCGACGACAACGCCAAAGGTCTGGTTCGAGAGGCGGCCGATGGGCTCGCGGCCGTGCTTGCCGCCGAGGATGGCGACGGCGTCGGCATAGTACTCGATGCCGGCGCTGGTCTGTGTGCCGGGTTTGGAGGGGTCGCCGTAGTTGATGGTGCGGGAGCCGAAGGGGCCGGTGGCAGGGGTGTCTGAGTCGGCGGGATGGTACTGGCCAAAGGCGAGACACTGGCGGTAGCCGGTGGGTGAGTCGACTGTCTCGCAGTCCGGGTTGACCCAGAGCTCGCTGGAGCCCGTATCGAGGAGCACGGTGACGCGTTGGCCGGGGGAGCCAATCTCGACTGGGAGGTTGTCAGAAGGCACTCGATACGAGGCGAGAGGGGAGGAACTCGCTGTCCATGGAGTAGAAGTACTCCTGATTTGCCAAGACGGCTTCGATGGCCTCTCGACGGTGCAAGCTGCTGACATCGTGCCTGGACCCGTGGACAGGGACACTGAGATAGCCAGGCTGTCGGCGTTGCAGGGCCTCTGGTGAGTCTGGTGTGTCGGCCTGGGCTCTTGCGCTCAGTAACCAGGTGAGCAGCAGGGAAAAGGGAAGAAGCCCCCCCATCGTGATGATGTTCGTGGAGTGATGCAGGTAATGGAGGGCAAAGAGGGCGAGGACTTCATGTATAAAAGGAGTGGCATCCCAGAATGCCCCGGGAGCAAGGGTGCATGGTGATCAGGGAGTGGAGGGGGTGCGCACACGGAGACCCGATGGCGGTGGTGATGTGAAGTCGGTCGTGGTGTTTCGGTGCAGCAGTGCGGCTCGGTTCGGGATGGCAACGCACTTGACCTCACTCAGATTGGCTCGTCGTCATGGGTGTCAGTCACGTCCCAGCCCCTTGGTCGCCACTGCCTTCGAATAGTTGGTCACTCCTACCCGGACTACCCCTGTCCCAGTTCCGCCCTTGTTCTGGCCAGGTGCCACTGCTTTGGGGTTTAATTAGATTGCTGCGGCTGCACCACTCTTTCCTTTACTTGCCAGATGCTGCGTTCGTGCTTTGGGCCTCACCGAGTCAGCAAAAAAGAAAGCAACATGTTGGGGTGGTGGATGGCTGGTGCGGTGTGGTGCGGTCGTACAAAACTGGACGCCTTGCCATTGCAGACAACTGCCGCGGCCGAGGCCAAACACATACAACCCGGGCCTCGAGTCTCCCCACAGCTGCACGTTCAGAGCATGGCAGCCGGACCGTTGGAACAATATACATATACAGCCCGAGTGATGATACATGGTACATCGTGATGATACAACTTGCGGTGAAGCATGTCCACCTTTACCGCCGGCCCAGGCCAGACACGAGCAGCACGACGCTGCCGAACTGCCTCCGAATATCCTCCTTTTCGACGTCGTGCGTGTCCTCCACCTCGCCCCAGCGGCCCGTCTGCCAGCTGACCTCCAGGCTCGTCGCCACGGCCGCCTGCTCCACCCCGAACTTGTCCTCCGCGGCCCCCTTGGCGGCAGCAGGCCTCAGGCCCCCGGCCGGCGCATCCTCGCTCCACTCGACGACGAGGCGGCTCGCGGCGACGAGGCTCTTGCCCGCCAGCACCGCCCTCTCCAGCCCCGCGAGCTCCCACGCGCTCAGGCCGCGCACCCACCCCTCGACCAACTCCCGCACGCCCTCGGCCTGCGGCCGCGGCGCGATCGAATCCCCGTCCAGAACCGCCTCCACCGTCGCCCCCGGCCACACGTGCGTCGTCAGGAACCCGAGCACGTCCCGCGCCGTCCGCGCCTGCACGTCCCGCAGCCCCTCGCCCGCGTCGTTGCGCGTGTCCATCGGCCCCGGCGGCGGCGCCCAGCAGAGCATGGCGTCCGTGTCGAAGTACCGCATCACCGTCGTCGCGATCTGCGCCCGGATCGTCACGTCCTCCGGGTTGCCCGTCGACGAGAAGGGCGCCTCCGTCGGCGTCTGCTTCGAGGAGGGGGAGGGCGCGGCGGTGCCCGAGGCGTCGTTCGCCGCAATGTCGATGGCGCGGCAGATGAGCGACGTCATGGGGATGAGGTGCTGCTTCGTCGCCTGGTAGGCCGACGTCAGAAGGTCCCATTCCATGGCCACGGCCGTGGCGAGGTGCGGCTTGGACGCCGGGAGGCGGATGATGTCCGTGGTGCCGGGGTGGCGGAGGGGGCGGGCGTCGAGGAAGACCTGCAGGGCGCCTGTCGTCATCCGTCGTCAGCAGCTGAACAGAGATCACCATGAACACAGGCAGGCATACCGTCGACCTCCTCCACGCGCACGTCCTTCCAGAACCGCCGCTTCAGGCCCCCCTTAACGCCCTTCATGGACGCCGCGTTGCGGATCTCCTGCGCCTCCTCGAGCATCTCTGCCTGTCTCTTCCGCCGCGCCACCTTGGCCGCGGCTTCCTGACCCAGCTTGCTCGCGGCCGAGAACTCGTCGGCGGGCTGCGGCGCCTCGGGCGGCGGGCCGGTGCCCACGACGGGCGCCACGTCGGCTGTCTTGAGCACTGTCGACGAGAGACTGCGGCAGGGGAGGCGCAATAGGGGCGACCTCGCTGCCACGGCGCGCGGCATCGACAGGAGCGGCATCTTCGTTATGGCCTTCATGGTTGTGGTGGATTGATGAGGCGCCTTTGACGTGGATTTGGATGGGGGAGCTTGGGAGCGGCCAGAGATTCGACGTCCCTCAGATCAATGATTTTTGGGAGAGCTTCGGCTGCCACTTTGGTTGGACCCACATCGGAGCTCGGTGGAGGGACACACCGATGTGCTGCTGACGTCATCATTCACCATCCCCTTGCTTCACTCTCACATGAAATCTCACTCTCACCTCATCACCTCACCCATCATCAGAGGCGTGGGTGTCAATCACTGTGCGCTTCCGTTTCCTATGAATCCGTCTGCTCTGTCCGTCTGTCTGGCCTGGGAACGGATACGGCCGCCGGCTGCTCCTTGTTTTTCCCGCCTGAATAGTCTCATGCTGACTGAAGTGATGACCTCTGCCGCAACGCCGGTGCAACCAAGCCAAAATTACCTGTCAACCTGTCTAGGAACCCCTCTCCCTTTTCATGTACAATTGATGTCAAACAGCCGGTCTCCCCGCCGGGCCCTTTACTCAGTCAAAGTCGACATCGAGCTCGAGATCAATCTCGCCGATGATGTCGTCGTCGCAGATGGGCCGGTGGATCACGGGCAGGCCCTTCTTGTCCGCCTTGCGAGCGTTCTCCAACGCCTTGGCGATGTGCGGGAGCACCTCGGGCTCCTTCGTCACCGGCCCGACCTTGGGCGTGCCGTTGGCCGGCGTGCCGTTGGCGCTCGCCTTGGTCTCCTCGTTCTTGCTGTGGTTCTCGTGCACAAACTTGGTCCTGGTACGGATCCGCCGCGACAGGTCCAGCTCCGTCACCTCGCCGCGCTCCATGGCCGCCTCCTTCTTGCGCGCCTCGTGCTTCTCCTTGAGTTGCGCCTTGCCGACGTTAGCGGCGTTCTGGCGGCGGCGCTCCCGGTTGATGTCCGCCAGCCGGTCCTGTTGCGCCGCGCTCGTCGATACCGTCTTCGGCGGGTCCAGCGTGGTGCGGAACGCGAGCCGGTTGCTGAGGAGGTCGTCCAGCTCCTCCTGGAGGTCGGCGACTCGCTTCTTGTGGCCCGCCGCCGTCGCCTCCTCGATCTCCCAGCGGAGGCGGTCGCGACGCTCGGGGTCGAACTTTTTGCGGAGCTCGTTCTTGCGCGCGACCTTTTCGTCAATCTCGGCGCTCGTGAGGCTGCGCTCCACGAACTTGTTGATGTCGTCAATCTTGTTGAGGAGGACCTGCGTCTTGGGGAACGCCATGCCCTCCACTTGGAGGGTCGTCACGTAGCGGTTGAATTCGCGCTGTGCTTTGTCAGCTGCACGTCTGAGAGTATCTGGGACTCGCAGAACACGCTCACCTCTGTAACGGGCTTGTCTGAGCAGAAGATGAACGCAAACTCCTTCTCCGCCTTGCCGTGTGCCGCGATGACGTATTGATCCGTCACAAACGAACCACTGGGGCCGTTCAGCGCGTACGGCTTGCCCACGGAGATGCCTGTCAAGCGAGTTAGTCCCACGTCGGGCGGAGGACCAGTCGGTAGGAGACCTACCCTTAATCTTCGCCAACCGGTAGTCGTCCTGGCCTGTCTTGGGGTCGGGACCCAGACTGACGCGAACGTAGCAGCCCGTAATGGCATTCTCAAATCCGGGGTTGAAGCAGTACTGGGCGAAGCGGCTACGGCCGACACGGATGCGCTCAAAGTCGCGAATGGTCGCGGGCGGCAACTCGCGGGGCGGCGAGTGCCTGTCTGCCGAGAAGGACCGACGCCGGCCATCGTACGAGTCCCGGGAGCGCGACCGGGAGGAGGAAGAGTGGCGGTGATCCCGGCGAGGTGAGTCGCGACCCTGGCGACGGTTCTCCTCGCGGGCGCGGGCTCGGTCGTTCTTCTCGGCGCGGGCGCGGCGCAGGGTGTCGATGGCAGCCCCTGTCTTGCTCGTCTCCGTGCGCTGGCGGGAGGACTTGTGCGAGTCCTCGTCGTCGAGGTCGGCGGCGTCGGCGGACCGCTTCTTGACCTTGTTCTTCTTCTCTTCGTTTTCTTGCTTGGCCACTAGCTGGCGCAGCATTCGGTTCTGCTGCTGGCGTTCAATCTCGGCTTGGCGGTCGGCGAGGAGGGATTCTCGCTCGACTTCTCGCAGGCTCATAACGTGCTTCTTCTCGGCCGCGCTCCGGAACATGCCATCTACCGGGTACTTCTCGTCATCGTCTCCGTCGGCCGAACCCTCTGCTTCTGAGTCGGACTCGTCCATGGCGGCGGATCCGTCGGACTTGGGGCTGCCCGGTGGCGAGAATCTGCGCGCGAGATCAATCATGGTCAGCAAGATGGCCCATCGTCTAGGGTGTAGCAGGGTACAGGCGAGACGCGAAATCAATGCCTGCACTCCAGAAAGGGACTTACGCTTCGCCTTCCTCTGCGTCTGAACCATCGTCGTCTCGGCTTTTCGAGCCCCTTTTCGCGCTGGAGCCGGCATTCTTGGACGGGGGAGGCGAGGCCGAGTCGGCCCTGCTATCCCTCTCGAACATGGGCTCCTCCTCGTCGGACGAGTCATTGCCGCCTGCGAGAGCCAGAAGCTCGTCGTCGATGTTGCTCATGATGATGGGCGCGCAGTCGTCCAAGCGGGTGGTGAGGAACGGGGATGGGGTTGTCGTGAAAGTTGGAACAAGCTGTCGTTGGCTCTGGACGTTGGGATTGGATGCGACGAATCCCCAGTCGCGACTCGTAGGTTGAACGGGTCTCCTCGACCTTACCAAGGTGGGCTAGAGAGTGTATTATGTCATCATGCACCCTGGTGGACTAATTATGGGCCACAGACGGGCCCTTGCAGTCGGCCGCATTTTGCAGGCCATTGACAGTTTGACCCAAATATCCACCCGTAGACTTGTGGTTCGATGCCGAGTCCATTCGTCAACCATCGTCACTACTTCGACTCTGTCGCGCCCTCGACCGCAAGCTCAATTTCGGACAGCCTCCCACGACAGAGCCATGTACTGCAGTCGGTGCCTCCCCAGGCCACGCCTGGCCTTCTCCCAGCCTCTCTGCCGCCTTGCCCGTCCTTCCCTCGCCAGCAGGGAGCTCTCGACGACCTCGGCACCCCATGCGACAGCTCAGGCACCATCCTCGACGACCCCTCCCAAGCGTAAACCCCTGACCCAAGAACAGCGCGACTTCCTCTCCTCCGCCGTAGGCTACCCTCCGTCCCTTTCCAACTGACGACGCCCCAGCTGACACGGTCCCACCCCAAGCTCCGCGTCAACCAGGCCGGCGAGCTCGCCGCCACCCTCATCTACACGGCGCAGACGCCCCCGATCGTCAACCGCCACCCCCACCTCCGTCCCCTGATGAGGCACATGTACGACCAGGAGGCCGGCCACCTTACCACCTTCAACAACCTCATCGCCAAGCACCGCGTCCGCCCCACCGCCCTCTACCCCCTCTGGCAGGTCATGGCCACTGGTCTCGGCTGGGGCACCGCCGTCATGGGCCGCGAGGCCGCCATGGCCTGCACCGAGGCCGTCGAGACCGAGATCGGTGACCACTACAACTCCCAGATCCGCACCCTGATCGAGATGGTCACTCAGTGGCGGGACGAGGGGTACGACGTCGGGCCCGAGCTAACGGACCTCATCGGCACCCTGCGGAAGATACGTGACGAGGAGCTCGAGCACCTCGACCACGCCGTCGAGCACGACGCCAAGAAGGCCGAGCCGCATTGGCTGCTCACGGGGGTCATCCGGGCGGGCTGCAAGGGCGCCATCTGGGTGAGCGAGAAGGTGTAAGAACGTCGCCCCTCTGGGAGGAATGCGAGCGGTGATGTCTGGGGACAATGGGCATCGCGTTTTCATAGACGGAAAAAGACGGAAAAAGGCAAGATGTAGGATGCTGTACCATAAGTACATGTAACAATACTGTTCAGGCTCGAGAGACGAAGAAAGAAGAGGAAACAGAATGCCGTTTTTGAACGGCAGATAATCAACCGAGGCAAGAAAATATGCCCCTCAACCAGTAGTTTCCCCAGGAACCATTTCCTTGCTGTGATGCGAACCCTCCCAACGCCGAGCTAATGTGATTGTCCCCGATGCTCGAAGCACACCGCTCCCCGCGATCAGTTGCTGTGAGGCCGTTAGCATGCTACTCATTCCGAAGTTCCGGGCATCGTCGACTTACTAGATTTGCAGAGGCGCGACGCCGTCCACCTGGAATCCCCAGTTTCCGTTCTGCTCTTCCGTCGCCAGCCAGTCGTACGGGAACTGCACGAGATGCCCCTGGATCAGGTTCAGCAGCTCCTCAGCCTCGGTAGGTGGCAGCACGTCTTCTGGGGTGCCGCCACCACGCCGACTGCCCTTAGTCGTCGCTCGTCTGCGGCGCCGGACCGACCCGTAGTTCTGCTGGCCGGACGCGCTCCTATCTCTGACCGGCTCCTTCTCCGTCGGCTGGAACGTCGTGCGCCGTTCCCTGCTCTTTTCTCGGGTCGCCGATGTCGAGACGCCTTCTGCTCCGTCAAACGCCGGGAACGGGGTGTCGCCAGCAGGAAGAACAGGCGAGGGCGCGTCGAACAAGTGCTGTCCAGCGGCCTTCTCGGGGTCCATGTCCCCCCTTGGCTCGGTCCGCTGATCATCGTGATCGCGGCGAGCAGCGTGCTCGGCCTTCTCGTCGAACTCTTCGTCGCCGCCGCTGCCAGGTACAATTATCTTTGGGTGATGCAGGTGATCCTTAATCTTATCGACACCAGTCTTCTCCTCCATCTTGTCCGTTGCCGCCTTGGCAATGGCGGCAGGTCCGGGTATGCCAATTCCAGCACCACCACTGCCTGCGGCGTTGGACTGCTCCGCGGCTTCGGGGGCGACATCCGGTTCCTCGGCCGCTTTCTTGCCTTGCATGCTAGCAACGAACCGTTCGTTGTAGCTGGTGAAGTCGCGATAATCGTTCCACGTGAGCACCTCAGAGTCCGGCATGCAGCGGAAGACGCGACGCAGGAGCTTGGTGTTGTTCTCGGCGACGCGGTTCCAGATGTCCTCCATGAAAGAGTAGTTGACGGGATCACGCATGCAGTCCTTATCCAAGCGCGCTGGCTTGATGTCGGCGGCCAACGGGTGAGGAGGCCCCGTAGATGGCTGCCCGTTTACATCCAGATAGACCGGTGGCCCACCAATGTCCGAGTCGTCGATGGCTGGCAAGTTAGGGAGCTGGTTGGCACGGGGCAAGCCAAGCTGGTCTGTGGTGCGACGGTTCAGCGCCGGCATAGGTGGCAACTTGTCGTTTTGAGAGCAGTTGTCCTGTTCCTCTGCGTGCGATGTCGATGAGCGATGCTCGTGCGGTTTCTTTGGGGCCTCAAGAGTTCCCTTGCCTTCCGGCAAGATGTTGTGAATGAGAACCTCGCGACCATTGATGATGACGGAATCACGGCCTGCATCGAGGCCGCGCTTTTCTGCGGACTTCCAGTGGTCCGGCCCGTATCCCTCGACCTCCATCGTGTGTTCCGTGTTGGCAACCCGAAGATCCCTTTCCTCAACCACGGAGGCATTGTCAGCCTCAGATCGGGACAAAGGTGTGGCATCGGCATCACGATTGAATCGACGAACATCGGCCAGCCAACGGTGATCCTCGTCAGGTGTCCGCGGGGCTTCGGTGCTGGGACCCGCGGCATCAGCGTCATCCTCGGGTGTGACTGGCCCATCGCTGTATATCTCATCCATCTGGGCCGCCATCTCTTCTTCCTTGTCAAGCTCGGCTTGCCTCTCTTCCTCTAGAATCTCGTCTACATCCAGCCCAAGATGCTCACGCATCAGACGAAGGCGCAGAGTATGCGCAAAACGGCCAACGCGGTACGGCTTGCCGCCCATCGTGGACCAGATCATGTCGGTGTCTCGAACGATGGCTGCCAGCTCGGAGTCTCGGTCGCCTCGCAGCGAGCGCTCGTTGATGTTGGCGGATCCGATGAGAGCCACTCGGTCATCCACAATGATACACTTGGCGTGGATGTAGAGCTGCTCCGTGACCAGCTCACCACTGCCCATCTTGCCCCACTGGCGCAGACTGTAGAATTGAATGTAGTCTTCGGGCTCAATGCCAACTGCGCGAAGACGCCCGAAAATGGAGTTCTCTCCACGGCAAATGCTGTAGAACTGACACTGCAGAATCAGTCGGACACTAGTGCCCTCCTGCTCGTCGACGCGGCTCTGGAAGCCTGGCAGCAGGGGGATGATAATGCAAGCCTTCCAATCTTCCTCATCGTTGTGAGCGCGGATGATTCGTTCGACGAGGGCATCACCGATGCGGTTGACAATCTTGGTGTTCATGACCTCAGTACTGGTGATGAAGAACTGGTTCTCGATATAGACAAAGTGCTCCGAGTCCTCGATCATCTTGATGTAAGCATTTTGGATGCTGTGCTCTGGGTCATCGATGCCCAGAGACCAGTTGCACGCAGATCTGAGGATCTGGACCTCGCAGGTTCCGGTGAGTCCCAAACCTTCCATCTCGCCTGGCTTGACGTCTGGCGGCGGGAGGAGGAAAGGCAGAGGACGGGTCGTTGTACGGCCCCTGCGAATATAGTTCCAACGCTGGACAAAGTGTCGGGTTAAGTCACGGGCAGGTTGACCAACAACCTGCATGCCGATATCGTGCCAGGCCATTCTTGGAACTTTGCCTCTGTCATACATTTCTTCGTACGGCTCGTTTAGTTTGTAGAAATCCTGGACACGCGCATTGGAATAGTCCTTGCCGGGGAAGAGCTGGCAGTGCAGCGCATCCTTGGGCTGTTCGCTCTGCTCAAAACCCGTCGGCTTGTCGTCGACGCAAGGATGTTGAGGGCAGTCCCAACGACCGAAGCAGAGGTCAATGCCACCAACAAAGGCGATGTCATGATCGATGACACAGAGCTTCTCGTGGTGTGCGAAGAAGAATTGGTTTTTCTTGAATTGATTCGGCGAACGCTGGACGAAGATGTTCGGGTGGAGGTTCAGCAGCGAATGCTTGGTGTATTCCGAGTCGATGGGGATGGCGGCCTCAACATTGCGATACACAATGACGAACACTTTGACGCCTTCTCGGGCTTTTCGTTGCAACAGCCGGTCCAGTCGCCATTTCTGACTGATCGCGGGCGGTCTCCGCATGTAGAGTTCTGGACTGAGCCACCAGTCGTGGATGTAGATGACGTCTCTCGCCATACTGATCGCACGAGAAACATTCCACATGTAATCCCGGCCGTCGACGAGCCATTGCGCGAAGACGCCTTGCCTGACTGGTGCGTAGCTGTCGAAGCGGTTGGCGGAGTGCCACTTTGTCTGCTTCAACATCTCCGCGATGGAGTCCTCGAACTGCTTCAGAACAGCCTGGTTCCTCGAAAATAGCTTGACTTTGCGTTCCGAGGTGTGTAGCGTAAGAGTGTGGTGCTTGTCAGGTGGGGGCTCCTTGGTCAGATCAATCTCCTTAGTGCTTTTGGAGCCAATCTGCTTGAGGCTGCTCTTCTTGGAAGCAATTCGAAACTTCGGGTCGACCAGATAGACGTCATAGACGAGCATGTTCTCGGGTGACTCGACGCAGACGATGTAGCTTGACCGCACGAGGAACCACTTCCGACTGTGTCGGGCAATGACCTTCTCCGGGGTCAACACTCGTCTAAAATCGATACCCTTGGATGATTGGATGTGAAGGTAACACTCCTTGCCGTGATAGCTGCCCTCGGCCGCCAGGCGGACACCCAGTGCAGAGAGCTCGAGGAACTTGCAGAGCCGGTTGCTGTCTGCGCGGAACATGAGCCACCGGACCATGTCCTGCATGTACTTCTCCAGAACCCTTCGCTGCCTCTCGACGTATCGTCGTCGAGACTGCATCATCCCCGCGTGCCCCTCCAGTGCAGATGTCTCTCCTGGGTCTGTGAGCCCCGTCGACCTTCTACGCATGCCGAGCATGCCCAGCCTGGACTTCTTCCTCCGGCCGCCAGCTGGGCGGCCATCTGTCTCATCGGCTGTCTCATCAACAGTGCGCTCGCCAGGGGTGTTCTCGGCCGGGTCGTCACCACGGACACTAGCCATGTCGTCCTCCTCCGATTCATCTTTGGCACGCGCGCCACGCAGATAGGGAAAGGCAGCCCACGGGAACTTGGGCTGTTTTGGCCGCGAGCCGACGTCTGCTCTCCCGTGGATGAACTTGTCGTTGCTCATGGCGAACTTGTAGCGCACATGAAGGTTGTACACATCCCTGACGGTGCGGATGATCGTCCACTTCATTCGACTGGGCCCGCTGCCATACTCCATGTCTATCGTGAAAAACCAATGTCGGTCGCTGTCGTCGCCTGGCTCAGGCGCGCTGTCCCTGATGTGAAGCCTGACCTGCTCGAGAAGCACAGGTATCCGCTTGTTGCCATGCTCATCTCGTTGGATCATGCTCGCCAGCATGAGGGCCGCGGGTGCGCCAGCTCGCAGCTCGGCCATGAGCTCCGCCGACTTGGCAAAATCGAATCGATCCTCCTTCTTCTGCCTAAGGAGCTTCAGGGTGTTCTTCACTTGCTTCCATTTTTGCACGCCGAAGGTGGACGCCCGCTCGCCGCTGAAGAACGGACGCCTCGGCGTCATTGCGTCGCCGTCCGAGACGCCGCCGCCTCCGAGAACAGTGATCCGTCGAGCATGACCCGGTCCTCTAGCAGCACCAGCTCCGGTGTCCCGGGTCTCGTTGCGCAAAGATCTTGTTGATCCCACGATCCATGAGTTGCCCCTCATCCAGGTTGGCGTGGTGAGCTGGTCCCGTCCTTCGCCTTCGGACAAGCCATGTTGGTGGTCTGGAGGGTCTGGCATGCTCAGGCGTCTCCTCAGGGCTGATCGGGCCTGCACAACGGGCGAGTCGGAGGCAGCTGCCCTCATGTTGGGCGTGCTGGGGACCGAGACGGGCGGTCTTCTAGGCCGGCGCATCATCCTCTTCTTCTTCTTCGCCTTGTTCGTGTCCACGGTGACCCCTTCATCGGCCGTCTCTTCTGCGTCGGCGTCGATATCGCTACCTTCTTCAGCCAACGTTCCGGGTATCCTCGATCCACCGCGGTTCACCGTAGGGGAGCTGTTCAAGGACTGGCCGGCGGCCTCGCCGAGAGCGCCAGAGCTCGGCGACTTGGGAATCTGGCTGCTGGAGCCGGCAAACTGCTTCAACTTGTTCATGAAGGAAGAGCTGAGAGACTTGGCCGGATCGTCCCAGGAAGTGTTTCTCGAGTGAGAATGGTTGGGAGGCGGATCCAGCATCACGTCGGCCCTGGCGAACTGGACGCTGCGGCGACCGCCTCCAGGGGACGTGGGTTCGGAGTTTCCTCCATTTTCTTGTATAAACGACGGGCCGGGTGTTCGGTCATTAATGTCGGAGGAGCTGTTCAACGTGGAAGGAACGAGGAGGGCTGGTGGTGTTGGACGGCCGAGTGTGTCGATGGGTGACTGGTGGCGGTGCGGCAGTCCGCCATTCATGTAGTCGCGCGCTTCGGTGGTCGACTCTACATTGTTGGGGCTTCCTGCCAGGGGTGATGACTTGAGGATTGGAGGAAGCGGGCTTGGAGGCAGGTCGGGAGGGCCGGCGATGGCGGTCTTTTGTGGTACGGGACTTCTCGTCAGAGGCGACACGGATTCGTCTCGCTGGTCGTCACCCATTCTGAGCTGTCGGAGAGCGGTCAAGACAGGCTCCAGAGGGCAATACTGCTGTTTCGGGAGGGTCTACAGGAGCTGTCGAGGGACGCGAGGGTCATGGCAAGTGCGATCAGAGACGTATTGGTTGAGATGGCGACGGAGACTGGGTCGAGAAGCGGGTTGCCGAGTGCGTAACGGAGTGCAGAGCAGAAGCCAAGACTCTTACCAGCGCTGTGGAACCACAACCTGGTCCTCGTGAATGATCACGAGCCGACCTCGAGGAGGGGAGAGATTGATCGGGAAGCGGTCGATGCGCTTGGGTGGGAGGTGGGTTTGCACGTGGCACGACCGCGAAGGTTGGGAGTGGTGACCCGATGCTCTGTTGGCCGCAGTCAGATCTCTAGACAGCAGAGGAGCAGGTAGAGTACGAGATTTTGTTGGTATTGTCACGAGACGGCCGACAGTCGAATGTGAGAAAAAAAGGAGCGGAGGGCACGAAGTCGAGACAGGTCACTGCTGCGCTGGTCATCCCATCCATCCCAATCTCGCATTCTCGGTGCGAACACGGGTGGGATTGGATGCCTCATTGGGGCGGCGGGCCCCTGTCTTCCCCCGTGAGAGAGAGCAGAGGCCCACTACGATCCGCGCCTGGGAAAGGGCACAGGGGATACAGGGGCGAGTTGGAGCGCTGTGGCATTGGGTGGAACCCTGAAAGAAGAGCCAGCCCAGGGACTTGGCAAGGGCGCGGTAGCGCTGTCACAGCGCCAATCGGTGCTGGGCAAGGGAGATTTAGCTCCTCGTTTCATGAAATGATGTCAAGCTCTCCCCACAGGCTGTGGCTGATGCTATCCCAATCTGGCACTGCCTAGGTAGATTTGAATGTGTGGCGTCAAAGGTCAACCTCCGGGAGTCTCGGTTGCGCAGCTGCCATGATTCGGACCTGCTGGTTGCCCAATGTCCGAGTTGGCCGTGGGAGGACTCCAAGTCGGCTCTCAAGTTGCTGACGCTGCTCAGAGGAAACATCAGCCCCCTGGCCGCGGACAGTGCTACGGTGCCATAATTGCCCTGTACCGTTTAGAGTTGACATGGACGGAGACAAACTCTGGAACGCCAGAGGTGGCGCAGCGGGCGGGTCCTTCCCGGATGTGCTAGAGTTGGTGCGACAATCTAAGCAAAACCCATCTGGCGATCTGCGTTGGTTGGGCCGAGATGAACCCCATCAGAATGTTGTACACAGCCTTGAGGGAAGATGGACTGCCGATGCGAGGATGTCGAGGAATGTGCGGCCTGGAGAGAGAGGCCGCACGCTATTTTCTGGGCAAGGTAGACCCCACTGCATCGACAGCCCAAGTGGATTACCTCATCCGCCATCTCCAGTTCGCCTGAATGGACCCCTGGCCCAATCAGTCAACGCGTGTGTGTACCCAATTCTTATCGATAAGAACTGGACGCGTCGAGCATCGCGGGTCCGCATGGTGCATTGTGTGGTTGACGAACGTTTGACAATCACCGTGCTCCTCAGGAAGCCCAGCGCCAGCGTCCAATATGCCGAGGCAAGCCACCAGGTATTCTCCAGCGGCTGTGAACAGTTGCTGACCTTCCTCTTAGAGAGATCATTACCATCCAGGCCGGCCAGTGCGGCAACAGCAGTCAGTTACCCCGCCATTGACCCCGTTGGGGCTGTCGACCTCGTCCGTCGGTTGCGAACCCGGGTAATCCTGCTGACACTCTCCAGTTGGTAGCCAATTCTGGCAGCAGCTGTGTCAGGAACACGGCATCAGTCAAGACGGAAACCTCGAGGATTTCGCAACGGAGGGCGGCGACCGGAAAGACGTGTTCTACTACCAGAGCGACGACACGAGATACATCCCGCGAGCCATCCTCATCGACCTCGAACCGCGCGTCATCAACGGTATCCAAACGGGTCCCTACAAGAACATTTACAACCCCGAGAATTTCTATGTCAGCAAGGATGGAGTCGGTGCTGCCAACAACTGGGGTGACGGCTACCAAACGGGCGAGAAGGTTTTCGAGGACATAATGGAGATGATCGATCGCGAGGCCGACGGCAGTGATTCCTTGGAGGGTTTCATGATGCTGCACTCCATCGCAGGCGGCACCGGATCTGGGCTGGGTTCTTTTCTTCTTGAGCGCCTCAACGACCGCTTCCCCAAGAAGATCATCCAGACATACTCCGTCTTCCCCGACACCACCAATGCCGGCGACGTCGTGGTTCACCCCTACAACAGTGTGCTGGCTATGCGGCGCTTGACGCAGAATGCCGATTCTGTGGTCGTGCTAGACAATGGAGCCTTGTCAAGGATTGCTGCGGACAGGCTCCACGTCCATGAGCCATCATTTGCGCAAACGAACCAGCTTGTATGTTCGTGTGCCTGACGTGAGAAGCGCAATGCTAACTCAATAGGTTTCAACCGTCATGTCCGCAAGCACTACCACCCTACGATACCCCGGCTACATGCACAATGATCTTGTCAGCATCTTGGCCTCCCTCATCCCGACACCACGCTGCCACTTCCTGATGACCTCATATACCCCCTTCACCGGCGATCAGGTCGAGCAAGCGAAGACAGTTCGGAAGACAACAGTTCTAGACGTCATGAGGCGACTGCTGCAACCGAAGAACAGGATGGTGTCGACGCAGCCGGGCAAGAAGAGCTGTTACATCTCCATCCTGAACGTGATCCAGGGCGAGGTTGACCCGACAGACGTCCACAAAAGTCTGCTCCGCATTCGAGAACGCAGACTGGCAACCTTCATTCCCTGGGGTCCTGCCAGCATTCAAGTTGCGTTGACGAAACGAAGCCCGTACATCCCCATGGCACATCGCGTCAGCGGGTTGATGCTGGCGAACCACACCAGCATTGCCACGGTAAGTCCTGTGCACTGCTTGGCAGGTCGATAGAGGGACGTCCCGCTAACTAGTCGCAGCTATTTAAGAGAATTGTGAAACAGTTCGACGGCATGCGGAAACGAAACGCCTTCATGGAAGGCTACAAGAAGACGGCACCATTTGCAGAGAACCTCAACGAATTCGACGAGTCTCGCCAGGTAGTGCAAGACCTGATCCAGGAGTACGAGGCCGCTGAAGACGCGAACTACCTCAACCCCGAAGCAGAGAAGCCGACGTCAGCGGAAACGGACAAGAGGATGGCGTGAGGGCTCTGGGCGCGAGGGCACGAGGGCACGAGGGCGTCGGGTGACTAGGCGGGGCAACATCCGCGATGCTGGACACTCGCCAAGGATGAAGGCATGAAATGATTGTACCTGAGCGCTTGAGACTAAAGTATTCTGGCATCTTCCATTGGGAGACCGAGGCGTTCAGGCTAGAGCATCCGTACCTGGATGACGGCACGAGAGCAATGACCAAAATGGGTTGATTTGACGAATCATGCAGAGTTCCGATGGGCAGTCTTACTGACACGTGAGGCACCATTCGGGCTGGAGCTTTTGTTCCCGTCCAGCCATGCGATCGCGATTTGGCTGACAGCCGGCTCGGCAGCTTGGTGAGCTTTTTGACCCTGATGTGAAGACTTTCCACTTGACCATTCTCCACTTATAATGCCAGCCAGACCGTTCTCAGGCGTCATTCAGAACGATTCCCCACAGATCGAGGATCGGTGTGGTTTTTGTCGAAGTTGACTTCATTCTTGACGTCATTGACGTCAGCGGGGTCTGAGAGCTTCGAGGCACGGAGCTCCCCTCGATGAAAACCATAAAGAAAGGCTTTGCGGAAAGTTTTGCTTCCTGCATGCTCCTCACTTCACACCCAACACCAACCAGCTTCTTCATCACAAACTTCAACACCCAACAGCATCTGATATCAGACAAACCAGTCTATCAACCACCTCACCCCCAAAACCACATCCAGTATGTTGATATATCCCCAAACCAAGAAACGCAAGCACTCTGACACTCCCTAGAAATGACGAACATGGTCGTACCCAAGGGTGACAAGATCGAGGAGACCAAGGCCAACCTGCCCCTCCCCGACCAGCCCCCCGTCGCCTCTGACTGGCAGTCCGCCGACGCCACCAAGGTCAACGTCGGCAGCGGCGGTGACGCCGAGGCTAGCATTGGCACTGATTCTGCCGCCCAGTCAGGCCTACGGGCCCCCGCCTCAAAGAACGATGCGGATTTGAGCAACGTCGGTCGTGAGGGCAAGGACAACCTCAGCGGTCCCCCCAAGGATGCGGCGAAATAGGATGGGCCTGAATTGTAAAGGAATAGCGTTTTGTTTTGAGCAATCATTACTTGATGAGATGATGGATTAAGCAGCGATAATCAGATGTACCATCACCTTGTCAGCCGAATGTAAATGACACCATGTGGCCTGTTGGTGAAGTCCATCGCTCGGCGCTTCCGGGTGTGCATGATGGAGTTCGAGATACTCTAGACGCTTGCCAAAGCCTCGTAGGAAGAGTTTCTTTTGGTGACCAAATTTTAAAGCGACTGCATATCCGCGGACTTAATCATTGTTATTATGTTCCAGGCGAGGTTTTGAGAAAATGACGACTACCTGTTGCTTGCATGTCTCTTGTCGGTGGGTTGACGTTAACCTCCAGATTTCCCACATCAAGGATAAACGCCACGGTTTGAAGAACTAATATTTTGAATCTCACGAATCGAGACTCAGCGTACAATACTGAGGAGACAAATCTGCTTAGAAGGCCCTTGAGGGTGCCTGCGTGCGAAGAGTTAACGCTGTGGCCCGAGGAAATAGCAGAATACGAGCTGTTATATTGATGGTGCAAGAGTGCTTAATCTGCAAGCCTTAGCTACATTTGTTTTGATCCGTGAATCCACCATCTATCGACCTCAAGGCTGTTATTCCTTTGAGCCAGCTATCCCTCATCCTTTCGCCCAGCAACACCCCAGTAACCACAGAATAAGGTCACAAAGGCAACAATCAATGGTTCTTAGCCCAAGGTGACCTTAACCTGAAGCTCTCCACTTCATCCTACTACCTACATTCCCAGACATCTTGCCCGAGAGCGGAAAGGAAAGCTTACCAAGAAGCCTACCTTCTAGGCAGTACCAAGTCGAGCCTCCATTGGGCCTTCTTGTAGTGTCACCTATCGACAAGACTTCGTCCCACCATCAGCTCACCCAAGAGCCGGGATAAATCTTCCGCATCGTCTGCCCTTCTTTGGACAGCCACTTAACCAAGGGTACCAGGCCGCTCTGTTGACGCGTTCACTCACCCCTTGACATCGTTCTATTAATAAGGTGGGCATCGCTCTGGGCTCAAGAATCTCAGGACCCCGATGCTAACGACGAAACTTTACTTTAGATTTTTCTATCCCCGTCTCTCACCTGAACGTTCCATTCCGCTGACACCCGAATTCCTACCCCAAATTCGGGGTCTTGGGACTTCCTATTCCGAGGCAGGTGGGATCCGCAACCCAGGCAAGACCCGACGGTGTCCCGCTCCTTCCTTCCACTCGAACTGTCTCAACTCGTCCCCAAGGCTAATCTGCTGACAACCACAACCTTCCTCTGCAGCTCGTCTCCCTTCAGGCTTCTTCCCCAGACAACATACGCTGCCGGCTTTGCAGCGTATCGTGCGACAAGCAGCGAACGCTTGTTCGGTATCTAATCTCTCAACAGCACGAATACCAGATCACGTCTCCCATAGTTCGCCATGGAACAGAACACTGGAGTATATGAGAAGAGCATCAGAGAAGCCATGCTAGTAAGCGAAACACAAACCACATCTCCATGCTGCGCTAGACAGCCTTCGTCGAGGCGCCATAGAATATGCTCTCAGACTGACGCTCGAAATAGAGCGACCTTGGCCTTGGCCGCAATGACGAGCTTCCCATGGAGAATTTTCACGACCGAAAGGTCACGTATGATCCAGGCCGCAGACCCTCGCGCAACGTGACCAATGTTGCTACTGCAGCTTGGAAAGGTAGGAGCCGTACCCTTTTCGATACCCGGAACATGCTGTTGAAAAAGCTGACTTGCCGCAGCGGTTGGAAAGCAGGGAATCGACGACGAAGAGGCTCGCAGTGTCCAGGGACTTGCCGACCTTGGTGGCGGACGCGCACACGCTGCACAGCATGATGCTGAGCACCAGAACCGTCAGGCTCGTCTCCAACAGATCAAGGACCGACCCCGTCCACAGCAGCAGTAAGAGCCTCTCAAAACCAACCGGGCCTACCTTACTGACCATCATTACAGTGCCGTCTTGACCAATATCAGCAACTTGGGCGGACTCGAGCGTCCTGGAGTCCCTGTCAAAGTCTTTAAATCCAAGCCCACCGCGACAGATGCCACTACTGCTATCAAAATTCCACCTCACAAACGCACAAAGACACAAGCTCCTCCCCAGGACGCCCAGCAGCACCCGATAAACAACACTACACAGCCGGCCCCCAGCAGCAAGACTTTCTCTACCACTGTTCGCCAGTCGGATCAGGCTTCTCAGCAGCAACAACGTCCAGATCTTCAGTCTGTTCAGCACCAACAATCTCAGTCTGACACGCTGTCTCCAAAAACTACGGCGCAGCGTGCTGGAGAAGGTTCGGTTGGCCTACAAATCGCGTACCCAACTGACATTGCTCAACCATCCGGAAAACCTCTCTGGTCCTGGTCTTCCAATTGCGAGGCACAGATGGATGATGGCAAGAGCGTCAACAAGTTCGATGCACAGGTCATGCTGAAGATGATCGACCTCGGCAACGGCAAACAGCAGGCTGCCCTCGTCCTGCACTACGTGAAGCCCGCCGATGAAGAAAACAGCTATTATAACGAGCCCATGCTCAAGAGCGAGAAAACTGACAAGAAGGAGGACAGAAAGTTCTACATCGTGCAAGACATGATGACTTACAAACCTGACAGTTGCCGCCACGACGCCAACTGGTGCAACGTCGTTTTCGAGTCCGGCAACAAGAAGAAGGAGGTCACCTTGTTTTTCATTAATTCAGAAGTCATGAAATCGTTTCGCAACTCTGCCATCGCTCTACAGGCCTCCTTGAGCGTCAGCCGACTAACCACTTCAGAGAGGGCTGGTCTCCAGCAGCGCTTGGTCGCGCACAACAAGGCAGCACCAACTGAGATACCAGACAGCTCATTGGTTCCTGTCACAGAATCTGACAAGGGTGACACCAAAGCAGACCCTACCCGTGAAGGCGAGCCGGTCACCAAATACACGCCGGACGCTCTGAAGAGCCTGGGCAATACCTCACCGCATAAAACTCCTCCTCTGAGGGAGTGGCAGTATACCGAAAGCGTACTGAAGAACGATCGTCGCATCGAGACACCCAAGTCTTTGGCAACCACAAAGCGTGCCTTAACTAACCCGGTGCCCAATTCTTCGGAGACTATCGTCACTGAACCGAGCGAGACTGTTGTTGGGAGCAAGCATGAAGCTCAGTCTGAGATCGTGGTTGACTTCACAGCCCCATCCGCCACCAGGGCGAAGGCCCGCACAGCCAGCCCTAGAGTCAAGTCTGGAGCAACCCAACTGGCGCAGCCTCAAGTTGCGTTCAACTTTATTAGCCCCCGCGGTGCACCCACGATGCCAAGCATGGCCGCGCCTGACGCCCAGCCTGGCATTCAATTCAACTTTGCTACAGTCCCAGAGTCACCTGTGGTTCCTCGCTGCAACAATTCGCAAGCCCATTCTAAGGACCAGTCTGATCCGGCGAGCCCTCGTTATGGCGTCGCACAGCCTGAAACCGCCGAACCCAAGGTCCAGCCCGAGGCTGGGTGCTCTAGTCCGACCGAGTCTTCGGCTCTTCCCGTTGATACCATAGTGACTACGAAGCAGAACGTGGCTGTTGCGCCTCTGCAAGATTCAACTCTGACTAACATTATCAACACTTCCGACCAGAGCCCCTCCAATACGGAGTTCGGGCAGGTATGGTCCATGCTTGCGATGATGAAGAGTCTGAAAGAGATTGATGTCATTGAGGAAACAACCACTGTGAAAACGACGAGGAGGTACATTCTGCCCGTAGGTAACAGGTTGACGGACTCGAGCGACGACCAAGGAACGACATCTCAATCCACCCCGACTGGTGTGATCTCAGATGTCGACAACAGATCCAGCCCTGGCACAGCACTTTCGGCGAATGCTCCTGTCTTCCAGCCCACCACAGGCAGCACTATCCCTCCTACTACCGCGCAGGATAGTTTACAGACCAGTGCTCAGGTTGTCCAACAACGCAAGGGGCTTGCCAATTCCAAGTTTGCACAGTCGAAGGAGAAGTTTAGCCATGCGGGCCGGTTCACTGGCTCGCTGGCCGAGTGAGCGAGTACGGCGGGGCTCACGAAGGGAAGCGAGGTGAGGTGGTCTCGTGCTTGCGAATTGGAGGAGACGTGGTGATGAATCGCGTCACAGGGTGTGACATGAGTGGTGGATGAGGCGTCTGCTTATTAGGACGTGGCTCCGTCAGGGGTGTTGACGAAAAGTTTTCGTCTAGAGTCGCGGATGACCATGAGACGTTTCCTTAGGCTTTCATGGAAAGGAATGGCAATCAGGGAGTGGAAAGCAAGAGGTTATCTGCCGTTTCTAACGTCTACTTTATAGGTAGGAGGACAGTAAATGCGGATCAATGATCTCAACATGGTGGGTATAATGCTTGTTCGGAGTGATTGCTAACGTGATGAATGAAGAGGTTCTCCTCCTCTCAAAGCCGCTATTTTCACGTCTTCACTCGTGTACCCAGGAGCCGTCCTCTCGGCTTGTCACGACCTCGTGAACCTCGAGGCGGTAGTCGACAATCTCCTTACCGTTGACGAGGTCGTTCTCTCGCGCGCGCTTGTCGGCGTCGGCCTCGTCGGTGGCGATGCCGGCGCGGACGTGGCGCTTGATGAGGCGCTTGCGGGCGACGTCAAAGTCGACGTCGACGAACCACAGCTCGTCCATGAGGGCGGCGGCATCGCGCCAGACGGGGCGGTCGAGAGCGACATAGTTGCCTTCGAAGACAACAATGCGGTGGGAGGGGTCGATAGGGATGTCGTCCTCCTTGGGGTCCTTAATGGCGTGGTCGAAGCTAGGCGCGCGGATGGTGGGCGTGTCGGGGGTCAGCGGGGCACGGACGGCGCGGACGAGGGCGAGGAAGGCGTCGCCGTTGAAGGTGTAGAGTGCGCCACGGCGGGCGTGGGCCTCGGCTGGGTTGGGCATGGCGGACAGCTGGGCGCGGGTGAGGTGGTAGCCGTCCATGGGGACGAAGGCGGCGGGGGCCGGGGCGGAAGGGGAGGCGGCGGCGGCCAGGGCGTTGAGGCGGGTTGTGACGAGGCCGGAGAGGGTCGTCTTTCCAGACCCGGGGATGCCGCCTATGGCGAGGACTGAGAGGGTATCATCGTCAGCATGGGTTGTTTGTTGGGATTGTTGGGAGGAGGCCTATGAGCAGATGGGGTCCGTACGAAGGCGCTGGTCTGGCGGGGTGGACTGGTACTTCTCCCAGGCCTTGGAGACGAGACGGTCGACTTGGGACTCCATCGTGACGAGTAGTGATACTAGTAATGATATGTGAAAGAATGAGGTGTATGAGAGACGTCGAAGGTTGACTCCGGAGTAAAGTTAGTGAATGGAAGGAGGAGAGCTGTGGTGGATGAGGCTGAGTGATATGCCCCGCTACCCCTCCCATCCACGCATGCACCGACCGTCCTGCAAGCAAGTCAGTCCCACGAATGAAGGCGCATTTGAGACCCTCACGATTCACTGCCAGGGGGAGACACCCATCTTTCAGGGGCCACTTTCAGGGCGAAGTGGGTAGATAGTGCCGCCTCAACTCAAGATAGGTACCTTAGGTAGGTGCCATGTAGATGTGTGCCCGCGTGGGGCAAAGATGACATCATCCCTGGTACAACCTGTGGGCAAGTGCTATCGATCGGTCGTCCCTCCCTGTCGGTCTTCACTGATGGAAGAAGGGCTGGATAAGGCAACATAGGAGCCTGGAAAATTCTTTGATTGATCTCTCCCTTTCGCATCCTTCCCATCTCGCCTTGCCCAGTCTTCATGTTCGTATGGCCCTCACGTCTCGCTGATTTTCGGAGCAGCCAAGATGACGTCCAACGGAGGGCCATCTACACATCAAGACCCCTGACGATCAGTTGACTCCTGTCTCGGCTGACCCCTAGCTTCTGCGTTCCGTACCGCCACGTCTACCGCCTCCGCCAGGCCGACATGGAAGAACGGTCTGTCGACGCTCGTGACCGACTGCAGCCCTCGTCCGCAATCTCCCTCCGAGTTCCCCGGGACAGACTTCCCGCCGCTCTTCTCCTCGTCCCCGAGCCGCACCGTGGGCTCGGCACCGGCGCTTGCCAATGACCCCGCAACCGCATAGGTCGGCGTCCACCGCTCCAGCGCGACGGGACCATCGCCGCCCGTCACTGCCGGCGGGAAGCCAAATCCCGCGACGGCCAAGGCACGGCGCGCCCAGCGGTTCCGCACCCCCGCAAGGTGCCACTCGACCGGGCTCGGCGCGGCGTGGCGGGCGAGCGTCGCGCGGAGGTCGACAAGCCCCTGCACGCTCGTGATGTCCATGTTATTGACGGCCGAGCAGTCGAGCACGACGGCGCGCAGAAGCGGAGGGGTCTCGGTGGAGACGGTAGTCGAAGTGGGTGAGCCATCTCTGTCGCGGCAAGCCGAGCTGGTAGCCATCTGCCGTGCTGGACGTGGCCCCTGGATGTTCCACAGCCGATCTGAGGCGGTCGCCGAGGTGTCTTCTGGAATGGTGCGTCGAGTACGCGACTTGATGCAGCCGGCCATTAAGTCGACGTGCTGGGCTTGGTTGGTGTAGTTGAGCGTCTCTGCGAAGCGGTAGATGAAGATGCCTGGATACGGTGTCTCCAGGGGCACATTGGGGTTGGAGCCGTCGTCGCGCCGCATGGAGAGAAAGGCGTGGTATGACTTGAGGGCTTCATCCTCGGACGCTGTTACGGTGTTTTCCACAACCGCTCTGCTTCCATCAGACGACCCGGCAGCTGATGTCTCTTCTCCAGACGCAGGCGCCATGTAGAATCGCACGCGCCCAAGAAACGAGCCCGGCGTCCGGGCCATCCGTGCCAGTAGTAGACCGAGCGAGAGCCCGGTCGTGACATAGATGGACACCTCCAGTGAGTGGAACAGCGCAACCACGAGTCCGACGACCCATATGAGCAGCTCGAACGGAGATAGCTGCCAGTACCTGTACAACGAACGGGGTGACGTCAGCAGGTCACTCGTCGCGTGGATGATCAGCCCCGCGAGAACGGCCACGGGGATAAAGGCGAAGACGGCTGTTAGGGCGTACAGCGCCAGTACCAGCACCAGCGCGCTGACGACACCTGCAAAGGGTGTTCTGACGCCAGCTTTGGAGAGCACGGCCGAGGCGCCGAACGAGCCAGTGCAGACGTAGCCGCCGACAAAGGGGCCGAAGAGGTTGGCCACGCCCTGCGCCATGATCTCCTGCGATGGGGTGACGGCGTACCCGAAGATGCGACCGAAGGACTTGGCGATGGCAATGTGCTCAATGACGAGGATGATGAGCACAGCAGGGAGCTTTGGCAGGAGTAGCACGGCAAGCTCCCGGTCGAAGCGAGGGATGCCAGCGTGGCGAAAGCCTACGGTGTCGTCCAGGTTAGTCACCGGACACGCAGATTAGGTGCTTCTTTCTTGCCTGCTTCTATCGTGCCGACTAATCTGAACCTAGGTTCATCCCTGGGCATTCTGCGGTTGACGAGGTAGCTGACGAGCGTGAACAGCACGATGGTCAAAGTGAAACGGAGGGAAGAAATAGTGCCCCAGAGACGCTTCCTTGACGGCCGGCGAATCTCAAGCTGAGCGCATGACGCCTTGATGACGAATAGAAGAAGGATGGAGGAGATGCCGATGGCAGCGTCGAGATCAGTGCGGCCCAGTCCTTTGAGGGTGCTGATAATGACTTTGTATGGTGCTTCTCTGGTGTTGATGCCCGTGATACCGAGCGCAGCGGGTAGTTGGGTAGACATGATGGTGATGGCCGCCGCGGTTACGAAGGCCGAGATTGATGTGTATGGGATGAAGTCGACGATCCAGCCGAGCCTGAGAAGGCCGATGCCGAGGAGGACCATGCCGGCGATGAGCGAGAGGGCCGCGGCGATCTCCGGAGACGTGTACACGCCTGGGTGTGACTCTTCGATGGCGGTGACGGTCGAGCCGACGAGAAGGGAGCCAACTGCCGTTGTCTAACCACGAGGCACTGATTAGTCGCGGTACCAGACAGGTGCTTTCTCGATCGAGTAAGAAGCCAGGGTACACGGCTTTGTACTACTCACACCAATGACGATGTCTTTGGACGTCCCAAACACCCAGTATGTGGCCGCGCCGACGAACGAGGTGTAAAGTCCATACTCCGGGCTCAGCTTTGCAAGAAGAGCATATGCCAGCGCCTGGGGAACAACGACGAGGCCGACGGTCGTGCCGGCTACGACGTCACCCATGAGCCACCGCATGTTGTAGCGAGGAGCCCACCCCGTGAAGGGGAAAAGCTCGCGCACGTAGTCTGCCGCCCCTTTTTGGGTTGGCAAAAGGGTGCCAAGCCATTGTTGGACTGAGGGCTCGTCCTCGAGGTAGAGTTGGCCTAGGGTCTGTTGCGCCTTGGTATCGAGGCCTTTTGGTTGTATTCGATAGCGTTCCGAGGGATCAACGTGCAGGACTTTGTTGGCCACATTATCGACAAATGCCTTGACTTTCATGTTTAGGGACTGGCAAGCTGGCGTAGGGAGCTGATGGTGCATGGTTAAGCATAGTCTTCAGAAGAGAGGTAGGAGCATGATTTTATTGACATGAAGACACATGACTCTGCCAATATACACTCGTCTTCACACTCATCCGGCGTTTGACTTGCACACACACAACGAAACCCAGCGTTCGGCGATTGACGTTGGAGGCCGAACTGGCTCGTGAGCTCTGGGCCCCGGTCCCGCCCGAAACGGGCACCATGGTGACCCAGGTGGCCGAAAGCCCGAGGTCGCCGCCCCACTCCAACTCCGGGGTCCAGAGCCGGGGTCTACGGGGTCCACAAGCGGCAGTTGCCTGGACTTCGGTGACCATGACATCGCAGACTCGCGGACCTGTCTTCGGCGATCACGAAACAACAGTATCCAGGCAGGCTTTAGACATTGTCCTTGGTCCAAGGACGTTCACCCCAGCAGATATGTTTGCACTGAGCACAGTAGTTTCAAAGTACGTCTCTGTGGGGAGAACATGGCAAATAATTGAGTGATCATGATTGTAATAATTAGGCTCCCCATCGACTTTTGTAGTTCTATCACACTATTTAACCCGCCTACAGCTTTGAGTGCACATCCTTCCTTACTCACACCCATGGCACACGGCAAGGCCCATCCAGCAGTCAACACAAGACGACATAGTCGATCATCCGTTCTTGGGACTTGGCACTAGCGACAGACAGGACTTGTCGACGGCTTCGAGACGGCGTTGGACGGGTTCGTCTGCCCACAGCCGTTGAGGGTTCCAAGCGCCGTGTCGTCCACGGCGTCGTTGTAGGCTGCGCCGCAGTTGGGGTCGCTAAGAAAACACCCCATCAGTACTAGTTCGGGTGGATGAATAGAGTCTGGGACGAACCTGGCGCCACCGCTGGCGTTGTTGAAGTACGAGCAGATGTCGTGAGAGAAGCAGTCCTGCGTGTAGGCGTTGCCGAGGGCAGCCCCGGAGCACCCGGCGCCGCAACGGCCATTGCAAGAGTAGCTGTTGAAAGAGGTCAGTTTGATTCCTTCTTCTCTCTTTAGTTCAGGATAAAGAAGGCACATACTCTCCAGAGCCGGCACCGTTGGCGCCGTAGTTGCTTCCAACCACACCCGTGAATGTGCAGGTCTGCCCTGCGCTGTTGGTCCATCTGGCCGTGGCAGTGGCTCCAACCCTCAGGCACGACACGGCTCTCTTCTCGAGACCTTGCGCTTGAGACGGAGCGGCTAGCGCAGGCGCGAGGCACGAGGCGAGGAGAACGAGGTAGTGAGACAACATTTTTAGAAGTTGATATTCAAACACGCGCTACAAGAGATCTCGAGTGTGTAGATAGCCTTTTGGTAATGGATTAGCAAGAATTGTTTTTCTACCTGAACGCCTGAGAACCCGAGTGCTTCTTATACAGTACCCAACGCGATGCTCATTTGCAATCACGGCTCCTGATGCTTCAAGCCCACGCCGGCCGGAGTCTTTCTCGGAAGCCCCCCCGGCACGGCACATCAATTGGGATCGCAACCCGATATCTGGGAAGCCTGCTCTCAGCAACTGTGGTGATCACGCGAAGGGCCATGCGGCTGTCGTCATCGGCAGAGGCCTTGACTGGGTAAGGAGGCGGAGAATCTCTCGGACATGCACTCGCCCAGGATGGACGCGGCGATGATCGCCCGCAATAGTCGCTAGTTCCCGCTCGAGTGCCGACGAACGCCGTGTAGATTGCGGGGGAGGCACGCGGGTGCGATGGGTGGGCATCCGGACCAGGCGAAGGCCGAGCTGGAATAGGAGCGGCGGCCGAGCGCAGGGCCACGCCAGTCGACCGCCTCAGCATTCGGGTCTGACGGTTAGACAGCCTGATGGGATCTGTTGGAACTCCCCGGGCTCAATTTGTGACGGAAGCGGAACCTTTCGTTTCCAACATTGTGCTGCGTTTACGTCTTTAAATAGCAGTAGTCGATGTTGAGCATGGAGTACGAGCAGGTGCGTGGTGGCGATCATAACTCAATCCAACGACCCTAGATGCATGCTACGTATTCGCTCAGAAGTGATCAAGCTGTATTGTGCCAGTGTATACAGACATTGGGATTTAAGCATTTGTAGTTCAGTTTCTTGCACTGTAGCAAAGGCTTGCCAGGGGAAATGTTTAGACACAGCGAGATATATCCTCCTGTGACTGAGTAGCAAGCTTCTGTTTGGCATTCGACAGCATGTTTGGCCTTTTGAACTTTCTACACTCATGGGAATAAACAATGTGTTGATGAAGATGTCTACTTTACAGGGTCACTTAATTAGCATTGGTGGCCTCCCCAGCGCAGACTCCATCCTCAGCAACAAGCCACTCAACTTGGGACTGGTGGCACAGGTTCTCGTGATGCCGCTTCACTTCGTGGCAAGAATCCTTGACATGAGTGTTGCAATCGTTGTAAGCATAGTGTCTGCTAGACATAGTGAGACATGTCGCAAATCAACCTTCCTGCAGCAGTCTCACGACATCGATCCCGCATGCATTGATTGATTGAGACATGGGCTTAAGAAAGAACCTTGTTCCCTTGTGTTCATGCTTACTCACTCACCATGAGTCGCCGAAGTCTCGTGGCTTCGGGGACTACCTTAGCTAGCTTCACTCTGGGTGAATCTGGGCCACGCTTCGTCGGGCCAATTACCAGGTCGCCGAATGAACATGGCTTCGGCGACCGGCCCAGCTAAGTCATCACAGAGAAGTGACAAGACGATGAATCGCCGACCAAGCTACCGCGACACTGGAAGTCAGCCCCTACAATGAAGACTTGGAGCCCGTGACCACATTGCGCCCTGCTGTATATAGGGAACCGAGAGACCCGTTACCACGAGCATCGATCCACGCCACCACTGTATCGTGCTGTCGTTAAGAGATTATCGCCGCCAACAAACATCAAAACATGTCCTCCGAGCCTCTAGTTCATCACATCTACGAGCCTGTCACGGGCACGTGGCAATACATTGTCGCGGACCCCGACACCCTCTCCGCCGTCCTGATCGACACGGTGCTAGACTTTGACGCCGCGAGCGCCACCGTCACGACCAGCACCGCCGACGGCATCCTGGCCCTGGTCCGCGAAAAGGGGTACACGGTCGAGAAGATCCTCGAAACCCACATCCACGCCGACCACCTCACCGCGGCGAGCTACCTTAAGGCCAAGCTCGGCGAGACGCAGGCGTGCCGGCCGGCCACGTGCATCGGCAAGCGGATCCGCCAGGTGCAGCAGGGCGTCGCGGCCCGGTACGGCGTGCCGGAGGAGGACACGCGCGGGGCGTTCGACCACCTCTTCGAGGACGACGAGGAGTTCGCTGTGGGCTCGCTGCGCGCGACGGCGATGCACCTGCCGGGCCACACGCCGGACCACGTCGGCTACCGGGTCGGGGCCAGCGTCTTCTGCGGCGACTCCCTCTTCAACGCCGACGTGGGGTCGGCGCGCTGCGACTTCCCTGGCGGCAGCGCCGCCGACCTGTACGCTTCGGCCCGCCGGCTCCTCGGGCTGCCCGAGGACTGCAAGATCTGGACGGGCCACGACTACCCCCCCGGGGCGGACGGGCGGCAGGCCCCGACGCCGTACCAGACGGTCGCCGAGCAGAGGCGCGCCAACAAACACCTGAAGGACGGCGTGCGGGAGGACGAGTTCGTGCGCTGGAGATCGGAGCGCGACGGCGGGCTGGCGGAGCCGCGGCTGATGCACCAGGCGCTGCAAGTGAACGTTAGGGGTGGCCGGATGCCGCGGGCGGACGGACAGGGGTCCGGGATGCTGCGCGTGCCGGTGAAGATGCCGGGCGGGGGGTGGTGATCGTGTCCGGAGCGGCGAGCTGTGATCGATATCGAGTCAAGTCAGACTCTCAGTAGTAAGAACATGGCCTTTGTGGCAGGCTTTGCATGTCAGACATAGTTTCCTATGCCCAAGTTAAACCGTTGGCAATCAAGTGATCCAATTTCGGACCTGAAAACCGAACCTTGAGCTTTCAGCAAATGCCATCGAGTCTCTGGTTAGTTGCGGTTGAGAGGACATCAAGAACCTCGCTGTGGAGCCGCCGGACCAACGCCATTGGCCTGAACACAATCCCGGAAAAGTCATCCTCGCCCCTCTACACTCACAACCAACACACACACACACCCACACTCCGCGCACCCGCTCACCAGGCACATCATGGCAGACGCCGACGACGCCGGCGGGCTCTTCAGCATCGCCATCTCGGACAGCGAGGACGACGTCAAGGCCGAGGAGAAGAAGCAGCGCGTCGGCCAGACGGAGGAGGACTTCCAGGCCGTCAAAGCGTCTTACAAGGTCAAGATCGAGAACGGCGAGGTGAGGCACACGCTCCGGGCCGCGACGGGACCGACGCTGACGGGGTGCAGATATGGAAGGGCGTCACGCTGCCGCTTGAGGGGAGCGCCAGCAAGCCCGAGGCGCAGGAGCTGCTGCACGCCGTGGAGGAGCTGTACTTCTTCCGGAGGTATGAGGAGGGGGCGCGGTTTGCGAGAAGGGTGCTGGAGTCGAGTGGCGAGGCGTTGGATGAGGAGCACAGGGGGGTGCTGGTCTTGTACGAGAAGAAATGTTTGGCGAGGATGGGTGCTGATGAAGCGAAATGAGCATCGCTGTGCTTTCTTTGAACAGTAAGGATCGTGTGTTTTTCTGGTGCCATCACTCTCGTATCATGTGACATTGCTCCCCTGAATCATTTGAAGCTGATGCTGATAATCATGACGGGGAGTCATGACTGCGGGACACATCCCCCCATCCGCCAGCACATTTTCAATCCAAAGTTGGCATCCCCAGCGGCAGCACTCTCAGTCACGACCAGCTTGCATGCGAAAGCAGATGGGAGAGTCTATTATTCTCAGAAGTTCTATGCTTCGTCTAATGTGCAGGAGCGCGTCTTGACGCGCCGTCCGCGGCTCTATGCAGTGTATTGGGTATTCCCGACGCCAGTTGTACACAAAATCGGAATCGCTTTCCGAAACCGCAGGAAAAAAAACATGATGCCCGCCAACGCCTTTTCTGTCCCTTTTTCTATCCCAGTTCCTTTTTTGGTGCCCGCCGTTCTTGCCGAGAAATGCTGTGGAACGCTCACAAAATCATGGAGGAAGTCGCTGTCGAATCGTGTCTTGGGGTGTGGTGCTTGTTCTTGCTCGTGTTCGTCCGTCCGCGCGCGCGACGTGGGGGCTGAGCTCACGCGGCCATCTTCTGGCTCTTCATCATGCGCTCACGCTCGCGCTCCTCGGCGAAGACGCGGCGGCTCATCTCGAGGACGGCCTCGAAGCCCTCGCGGCCCTTAGACGCGTTCTCGCCGAAGCGCTTGACGAGGGAGTCCTCGATGCTGTTCTTGATGCGGTTCCAGCCGCCGCAGAGGGCGGTGACCTTGGCATCCTGGACAAACTGCGTCTGGGTGGGGCTCAGAGGCTTGTAGACGACCGTCTCCTGGACGGAGACGAGGTTGGACCAGGTCAGGTTCTGGGAGACCATGGTGACGGTCTTGCGGGCGGGGTCCACGTAGGAGGTCTCGTACATGTACGAGACGTCCATGGTGTTGCCCATCAGCGACTTGAGCCACTCGGGGGCCGTCTGCTTGCAGGTGATGAGGCGCTCGGTGCGGAGGATGCCGGAGGCAGGGTCGACACGGCGGGCGAGGGTGTCGACGGCGATGACGTGCGTGGACTTGTCGTTCCAGGGGCAGTACTTGTTCCAGTTGGCCGTGGAGACCTCGTCCCAGGAGTAGTCGAAGGTGACCGAGTTGGAGAAGACCTTCATGGTGGCGGTTGTCTGGAGCGAGGCGGATACGCTCTGGTACGGTTCTTGTGTGCCGGCCTGGCGTTTATCGGGAAAGACACTAGTGATCGTAAAAGGGCGAAGATGCGTAGGAGTTTGGGTCTTCGCGGTGACTGATGAGTCGGTTGTTGTTGTTGTTGGTGTTGTTGTCGACGATGGTCGGATGAGTCAAATCTAAGCTTGAGGTTGATAAATCGGAAATGCGATTCTGATGGCAAGGAGCAGGATGCTTGGGGCGAAAGGGATTCCCTTTTGATGGAAAAGAGTGGAGGAGGTCGTGTGCGGGTTTTTTAGGGAGCGGGCCAAAATTTTCTGGGATTCCGGAGAAGGAGAGGCATTCTCTGGCTTGTGAGTGGCGCTTGGGCGGGAACTTGGCGGGCCATCACCGTTTGGGACTAGCGCCGTCAGGGGTGGGAAAGGACCGGAAGAGATCGCGTCGCCCGCGGCATGTGATTGGCCCACTTTGCTGCGCCGGCGCTTTCCTCCGCCCCCTTCTTCGCTCTTGCCTCGCCCTTGGACGTCCGATCTTTCGCCCCTTCCCCCGCGCGGCCTCCGGTTTTCTTGTGCCTGGAGCCTGCCGATCGGTTCGAGAGCCCTCTACGGGATCTCCCCCCTCCCCTCTGGCACCCTCTGAGCTTGGGGGAATAGGCCGGACCGCGGAAAAGATGGGACCTGTTTCGCCAACGCCCGTTGATCACGGATCGTCTGGCTGGGCCTTTGATTCCTTCCGGCTGAGGTTCAGATCCAGGGTCCTCCTTCATCGGCGCTCTGTGAGTGGTTAGCCGCGGCAATCTCTCGGTGTTCCTTCTCCGCATACCCACGGCTATCATTGCCTGTCTCCCATTACATCACACATCACCGCCATCATCCTCCGCCACCCGATGGCAATCATTGCTTATGGTCATGGGATGAGGGGATCAAGGGTCCGACCCGATCATCATCATTCAGGCTCCTCGGCCCAAGCCTCAGGACAGAACATTCCGGACTATCACAACTGCATCAAACCAGAGAACGGCTCTCACGTCATACATAGGCCAACGCACATCACCATCATTTGCCAAGAGGAGGGTTCCTTAACGTCGTCATATTTTTATCAGCGACAGAATCAGAGTTGAGATGCTGGCTCGTCATAACCCGACTTCGTCTTGCTCATTCAGCCTAGTAGTCTTCTCCTCTGCTGATCACCTCCTTCACGGTCGGGCGAATCAGGATCGTCTGCATCACAGTCAGTACAACGTCAAATCTGTTGACTTTGCCGAGGGGGGGTTCGCCAGTTCTCTGGCCGTCGACTTACGTGCTCGAATTGCGCCGTGTAGGAGCCCTTCTTGTCCACCAGTGGCGGGTAGGCTTCCACGATGCCGCTGCTCACCAGATTGTTCAACTAGATGCCAAGTCAGCTATTCACCCACCATCGAAAGCGCAACGCAAAGGAGAACACGGGGACCACTTACGCCCAGGAGATACTTCTCCTGCCCCAAACGGTCCAGATACCGCCGACAGAACGGCAGGGTACCAAAGTTCTTGTTAATCACGTTGAGCAGCCTCTTGGCCGAGTCCAACCGGAGCGGCACGTTGGAGTCGCCGCGCTTTGCATAGTGCGACACCTCCATGTCGTCCCGTACGTAGCCGTTGCCAGTGCTGCCGAACGTCTCCACCGCAAACACATCGCCCTCCTCCATCTTGGTCGTGTCGTTGCTCTTCACGATCGGCACGCTCTTGGTGCCGTGGATGCTCCACCGCTCAATCGTGTGACCGTTGAGGTTGCGAATCGACTTGACCGGGTATGTGGTGCCGTCAATCTCCACCTCGTAGCTCTCCATAACCTCCTGGATGACGCCGCCAATGTCACCCACCCGCACGTCGATGCCGGCCTCCTTGACGCCGGCGTTGGTCGCCTCGCGGACGGCTGTGAGAAGGTTGTCGTACTTGGGCTCAAATGCCATCGTGAAGGCGCTGTCGACGATGCGCCCGTTGACGTGCACGCCGAAATCGACCTTCATGACGTCGTTCTGCTGCAGGACCATCTTGTTGCCCAGGTTGGGCGTGTAATGCGCGGCGCAGTGGTTGATGCTCAGGCCCGTGGGGAAGCCCATGCCGCCCTTCAGCGCGTCGCCCTCCTCGAGGCCCCAGTGGCCGGTCAGCGCGCGCACGCCATCCTCGATGCCCTCGGCGATCTCCGTCAGGCCCTGGCCGGGCTTGATGTTCTTCTGCGCCCACTGGCGGACCTGACGGTGAATCTCGGCGGCCTCGCGGTAGTCGGTCAGGAAGTCGGTGTTGAGGTTGTCGAGGTGGCGCTTCTCCTCGTCCGTCGTCCGGTAGGCGTTCTCGTCCAGGTACTCGACCTCCTCGCCGACGGGGTAGTTCTTTTGCGGGAACAGCTGCGACATCAACACCCGGGGAGGGTCGGACTGGGCGGTCGGCGCCTTCTTCTTCTTCTTGTTCTTCTTCTTCTTCTTCTTCTTCTTGGCGGCACCCTCACCGCCGGCGGCGTCGGGGGCGGCGGCCCCCTCGTCCTCCGAGTCGTCGCTGTCGTTGTCTACCGCATTGCCGTCCGGCGCCGCCTTGCCGTTTGTGGTAGTGGCCTCGCCCACTGCGAGGGATCAGCTGCGGCTTTATTTGCAGGGGGGCCGATCTGTGGTTGCACAAACCTTGGAGCTCCTTGAGAGCTTCGGTGGGAGCTTGGGCAGCCATGTTGGCCTTGTGTCGTGTCAGTAGCGTATAAGTTGGGGTGTAGTTGAATGTGGGAGGAGAATTTGTCCCCCACCTGCGGTTATCCAAGGACGCGGGGCAGGCCTCGGGAGCCCGATATGCGATTGAGCACGCCTTTTGCACGGGTATACGCATACACTTCCCAGACCTCCGCCGCCAACCGACCATTCATGGCGCCGCATTTCACATCCTTCACCCAACGCTGTCACGATGCTGACTCGACCAGCTATGAAGCGACAAGTCAGTCCTCGCGTAGAGGCATTTATCGTCGACGTGATTGTATCAGCTGTGATCCTGTCTTAGAAGCCGTCCTGTATCAAAACAGTTGTGAACCGTTCAAGCGGCGAATTAACCCCCAGGCCAAATGCATTGCTCCGAATCTCACTCGTTAGCTTGCCCCATCTTGGACGAGAAACCCAGGCCCAGCCTTGGCCTGCAACACCTGAACGACACCCTACGCCCATTTCGACTGGGGATAGCTCCATCCGTCAAGACCACCGCGTCCTGTGACCCATGCATCAAACCAGTTTCAGTAAAAGCCGTTCGAGCACCCGGGAGGCTATGTCGCACCCTTCCTCCCCGCTTGGGTTGAAGAGTTGATTTGTCCACGGTACGCAGTAAACTCTATGGCCGGCTGGATGATATGGAACAATACAAGGCGTCGACTCGTCGGTCTTGCCGTCCAAAAAACACCTTCAAGTTAGAGCATCGTAGGTTGTGCCTCCTGTCATACGGGAAACTGAGTAGCCGTGATCGAGGCTCAGAAAGATAGGAACTGAGGCGCACAATGTAGACGAGAGCCACCATAACTGAGGGCTCAACCTTCACGTCTCTCTGGCCTTACATCAATTTGCCTCCCGAAGCGTGAGCGCAATGCCACGCTAGCCATACAAGCACCACGCGCGCGGAATTGTCATGCTTCCAGTAGCCATGATAAATGGTACAATCTCGAGCCGAACACGCTCCACAGGCTAGAAATCAATAAGGTATCATGGTGCAACTAACTCAGGCTAGATGTTTGAATGGAAATCAATCACGGCTTCTCAATTTCAAGGTCGGCGGGCCGTCGAAACCAGCAACAGGCGGCGCCTCGAACCGTGGTAGCAGCTCAACCATCGTGGACCCCGTGCCTCCCACTTCGCTGCCCCGAAGGACACCAAGAGAAGACTGGTTGTAGACCGCGTATTACGAACGGCCGCTCAGCTGGCTCATCTGGCTTGCCAGGCTGAGGCCGGTGCCTTTGCGCTCTTGCAACGCCTTGGTCCACCGCTTTGAGTCGGCGATGGGTCTTCCATTACCAGTCAGGCCGAGAACCTCCATGAGCTCGGGGACCTCGGCGTGGTCGCGAGTCGAGCGCATCCGGTGACACCAAGTGATGCGCTTCTCCTCGGCGCTGTACTGAACCTCATCGCCGTCGTCGTCGTGGACCGAGCCCGACAGTCTCTGCTGCTCCTGCTTGGAGATGGCGTCGCCAAGAGTGCGTTCAAGCTCTTCGGCGTGCGGCGTCGTGACAGGCGTCATGAGATCCATCGGCTCGAAGAGAAACTCGCCACCGACCTGCTGGTAATCGCCGCTCTTGGTCGCCAGGCCGGTGGTCACCTGCTTCAGGCCCTGGACGATAGACGAGCTGGCCGACTTGAGAAGGTTCTTCTTTGAGTAGGCTGGCTTCGCTCCCATATCCCAGGTACGCGTCATGCCGAACGTCTTATAGAGGCTGCGTGTAGGGTCCGTGTAGATCGGGAAGGGGCAGTTTGTCGCGTCGGCGTACATCTGGATCAGGCCCGGATCACCGCAGCCGATTACGGTGATGAAGGTGCTGACAGGCAGCCGAAGGAGCGACTCGGTGGTGATGGACTCGGAAAGGGCACGCAGGTACTCTTGGCAGTACTAGAGCTCATCAGCCGTCTGCATTGCCCAAGACAGTACGAAGAGAACTTACACCGCAGAAGAAATGGCGGACAAAGACGAAAAGCATGCGACGGGCCACATTACGCCCGCTGTACAGGCTCTTGAAGGTATGGGTCTTGCCATGACGATCGAGCACAACGTATTGTTCGACCTTCTTGACCAGCTCGGCGGGGGGGAGTTCATTGTTGGTTTCGATCTCGCCTTCGAAGTCCTTGGGCTTTGAGGTATCGACTTCGACAGAGGTGGCCCTTGTTGAGCCATCGGCCCCTTGCGATGTCGGCGTGGTGGGTGATTTGGTGCTTTCTGTATGAGCCGTCTGGGGGGAGGGTCCGAGGGTTTGCTCGCGTGTCGTGTTCACCTCGGGGAGCGAGGTTTGCTGCGCAGTTTCTTGCGATTGAGTGTTCGGAGGCAGCGATACTTTGCGGTCCGTGGAATCTTCCTTCTTCGGTTCGAGTGCCGTGGGTTGAGGTGTGGCCTCGGGGGCCGTGGACGGGTTTGCTGCTTCAATAGGTGCTGTGGTCGCCTTGTTCTGATCGGCGGTCGATGGCGCAGCGGCGGTGGCGGCGGAGGACGTTGGCTCTGCGGTAGCCATGGTGTCTACGATTTATTGATTGTCGAGGTGTTTCGCGTATGCTTCGATCGATTCAATTTGGAGGAGTCGGGGCGATGTTGATCGCAAGGGCAAGAGCTCGAGAGAGGTGTAGGGAAAGGTGATGATGTAGACGAGAGGCGCAGCAGGGACAGGGCAGCGACCCAAAGTTATTTGAACAGGGTCCAGGACCCCTGGACACGAGCAAGCAAGCTGTGCCCAGTGCCTGGCGCGCCAAAGTCACCTGCCGCTTCAGCATCCAGTAGGAGGTGCAGAAACACGCATGCTGGGTGGCATCACGGCACACGGCTGGCAGAAGAAACCTGGAACGACGATGGGCGGCGCGCCTGGCGAATAGAATGGGGCTCATAGAAGCGCGTTTCCCGGTTATGGGCGCCCATCCAGTTCTGCGTGCTGGCGCGGCGTTTCATGGATGTATGAGGTCATCCCATCCAATCGACACGGACGTCCCTCCCTAGGTACCCTGGCGTAGCCGCCCTTGACTTCTTGTGTACCCTCACCAACCGCATGTCATGATTAAAAGGGAGCGGCAATTGCGTCTCTATTTCAGGCCTTCCAGATTAAAGGGCATCTCTCTTCTCGTGTGCGAACATGCGACGATATGCAGGACAGCTGCGGCTGGGGCAGCCTGCATGAGATCAGCAGAGATTCCCAGGCGGTCGGTATTCCGAAGGCTCATAGGTTGGCGTTGCAGGAATCTCGTTGCACACCATGCTTTCGACCCATACCAAGATGCGAGGAAGGTGAGATGAACATGTGAGGGGCAAGCACTTACCCATTGCTCCTTCCGCCTCGTCAGGAGCATGAGTGTTCCTTCCGATACTGGTGCTCCTGCCTGTACCAGGTGTATGCTATCTCTCCGGAGGCTTGCTGCCTGGTCATGTTGGCACTTAACACAGAGTCTGCGTATGGCCTCAAGACGATGATGACTGCCAACCCATTCAATCACCTCGGAACTACACCTGGCCTTCGACGTTGATCCTCGGTTCCATTCCATCGCCCCTGAGCCAGCAGTCGCAATGCAGGCGTACTCGCGGCCCCCTTCACGACCCTCGAGATCCGTGCCGCGGCTGCACCCGGACGCCGCCATACCAACTCCACGGGATACGGAGAAGATAAGAAAGCTTGGAGCGGAGCACCTCGTCTCGTCGTTTCGATCTCGCCTCTTCGGTCATGATGATGGCCCGAACCAGGAGCAAGCATCTCGCGTTGGCCCAAATGAAGATGTCCACAACGACCATCGCGTAGCTCGTCCCTTCCCCTTACGCCTTCCAGTAGGTGCTGGCCGTGAAGCCGCAAAGTATCCCCGCAGACGCTCCTTCAACACCCTTTTCGAGCAAGCCAGGACAGCGGACCAGTCAGGTCGAGAGCCTCGGCGACGCCATGCCGGCTTTCTAGATCGCCCGACGGATACCATGACCAGAGCCCGACCCAGCCCCTTACTCCGACGCGTCTTGGAGCCTGGGCGGGGTGGTCCTCGCCCCGAACGACAACTAGACCACAGTGCCAGGGACGCCAGACCGCAGCCTGACCCCGAGCACGGCCATGGCACCGCGGCCGCAGGGAGCATCGCCGATCTAAAGGGTCAGTCCCCATCGCCTTGACCCTGTCCCTGAGCCCCGGCGGCGTGTGCTCGGCAGAACGGCAGCCCCGAAAGACGGGGAGTGACTTTGCTGACACTCAAGCCCGCTGACAGACCGCTACTGCGAGCTGGGCGCTGCCCTCCACGGGGACGTCTCGACGGCTCTCGAAGACGGCCACACCGCTCTCGCCGAACGCGTCTCCGCCATCTTCACGGCGCACGAAGACTTTGTCGGCCGCCACGAGGACCTGACGGCCGACTTCAGCCAGCCCCTCTCCGAGAGCTACGTCTACGAAGAGGGCGGTGAGTCCCCGCGCGCCAAGATCTTCATCAGGGACGTCGCGGCCGAGCTCCGGGCGCACGTCGCCGAGACGGAGAAGACGCTCGCGGCCGACTGGGCGCGGTGGGACGAGTGCAAGGCCGCGGAGGAAAGGGCGGCCGCCGCGTTGCTGGACGATCTGAGGGCCCGGCCGGAAACCAGCGAGAGTCTGGGTCGCGAGGTGGAGAAGTGGGCGGGTGAGGTGCGGAGTCTCGCCCAGGAGACGGGCGACAAGATGAAGCAGCTCGAGAAGGTACGCAACACCGACTCGGTGTGGAGTGTGTGCAGTTCTGACCCCTTTCGTTCAATGACAGGCAATGGAGAGGCAGCTCGAGGGGGAGATTCAGGCGCGTGTCAAGCGCTACGAGCGTACTCTGAGACAGATCAGGTGAGGAAACTCGGCTCACGCGAATGCGAACTTTAGAAAGCCGGGTGGTGATGCTCCTGTCAGGGGCCGCTACAGGGGAGCGGCTTGTCTCCAGGTGCTGGTTTGCTCGTCGTGGGGACTACGAAAGACCGGCGATGAGAAAGGGGTTGTTCTACCAGCGTAATGAATTCATCTTGGACTGTCTAAGCATCTAGGCAGGCGGCTCGTTCTCGAGCTCTTCTACTCCCAGAAATATACTTGCTCACGTCAGCCCATGCATGCAACCATGATGCCAACGCCGCTTTTTGTGCGCAATCAGAAAATCTCCTGCCAATCAATCGATCAACCAATCAACCAACCAACGCCGGGCCAATGATCCTGCTTCGCCGTCTAGCATCTCGTCTTCCCCTCGTGGCGCTCATTAACCGTTCCCATCGCCATGTCCTTCGTGCGCGCTTCGTACGCTTCTCCGCCCGCGGTTTACTGCTCCTCCTGAACGGTGACGGCCCACTCGTGGGTCTCGCCTCCGTACATGATGTCGCGCATGAAACCCTTGAGCTTGAGGGTGATGTCGCCACCCTCGCCGGCGCCCATGCCGATGTTGACGTCCTTTCCGCGGTGGTGAATGAGGGAGATGGGGCAGACAAAGTACTGGACGAGGCGACGCGTTAGCAAGACGGTCCCCAGACGGGAGCAGCGGGGCGGATGAACTCACAGCAGTGCCGGTCGCGAACGACTCGAGCAGGCGGCCCTCGGTGTCGGCCTCGATGACCTCGTCAATGGTGTACTTGCGCTCGACGACATCGACCTGGCCGGCCAGGCGCTCGCGGGCGAGGGCGACGACGCTGCGGCGGTTGACGCCGTCGAGGATGAGCCTGTCGTCGAGGGGCGCGGTGACGAGCTCGATCTTGGAGGGGTCCTGCTTGCTCTTCCAGGCGACGAAGAAGTTGCTGGCGCCGGCCTCGGTGCAGTACTGCTCGTCGCCGTAGAGCCAGAGGATCTGGCCGAAGCCGCGCTTGCGGGCCTCGACGGTGGCGGCGAGGGAGGGGCCGTAGTTGGCGCCGACCTTGGCGTAGCCGAAGCCGCCGACCCAGGCGCGGACCTGGTCCTCGGGGGAGGTGTGGAGGCGCATGCCGCCGGGGGGCGAGTCCATGCGGGGCATGAAGGAGACGATGATGTAGAGCATGGCCTCGGAGGGGGCCTGGACGCCGAGCTGGGACTGGGTGCCGATCATGGTGGGCCGGATGTAGAGGAAGGAGCCGGGGCGGTCGCGGGGCAGCCACTTGGGGCCGTCGACGGCGAGGAGGGCGTGGAGGAGCTTCTCGAGCTCGGCCGGGGGGAAGGCGGGGAGAGAGATGCGGAGGGTGGACATGAGCATGCGGGCGGCGTTGAGGCTGGGGCGGAAGAGGCGGAGGTGGCCGTCCTCGCCGCGGTAGCACTTGAGGCCCTCGAAGCACTCGGTGGCGTAGTGGAGGACGGAGGCGGTGGGCATGAGGGACAGGGGGCCGTAGGCCTTGAGCTCGGGGGCGGCCCAGCCGGTGGTGGCGCTCCAGGTCGCGGTGATCATGTGGTCGGTGCAGATGGTCTCGGTGCCGGCGTTGGCGGTGGCCTCGGCGGGGACGGCGCGGGGCGTGGTGGTGCGGGTGAAGACGAGCTTGGAGGCGTCGAGCTCGGCGATCTTGGACGAGTCCTTGCCATTGATGCCGACGGCGCTGCCGTTCTTGACGGGGAGGGCGTCGAGCTTGTGCTCGATGGCGGAGGAGGTCAGGTCGACGTCCTGGTCGCCGTGGTGGACGCCGGGGGAGACGGCGGCGGGGGCCATGATGTGCTGGTTGTGGTGGTGGTGGTGGCGGGTATTTTGAGATGCTGAATAGTGCGTGTGTGTGAGAGAGGGAGAGGGAGAGAGACCACGATTAAGGAACAGTGGAAGAAAGGCGAGTCAAATGGGTGGATGGCAGGATGAAGAGAGGAAAGAGAGAAGCAGGAGGCGAGGAGACGGAAGGAGAGAGTGTGTGTGACCCGGCCGGACCAGACTTATACCAGCAACCCGGCTGGCTGCGGTCGAAGGGGCCCCATGCAAGGATCCCAGCGCCATCCATGCCCCCAGGTCGGCGCTGCCAGGTCGGTTTGCGGTCTCAGGCCTGAAGTCCCTAGCAGGAACGGGCAGGTGACCGTGACTCAAGCGCCAATGCTACAGGGGAGCGGGTCCGGGACGCGGTAGGGCGCGGGCTGATAACACAAACGACAACAGGGCGCCGAACCGAAGCAGACGGCTCTGCAAGTCGAGATCCAGCAAGATCCACATGGAGGGGGGGGGCACACACATGGAGGGGGCGGGGTAGGGGGGGACCCGAAGCCCCGATGATGAAGCCCCGATAGGAGAGAGAAAAAAAAAATCGAAAAAACCTACTGTACTGATGAGAGAGGCTGCCGTGTTCCGCCACGGCCGCCTTTGCCTTCGGTCTTTTTTTTTTTTCTTGCCTTTGCCTTGTCTTCGCTTCGCCTTCGCCGCCCACATCATGCGGAGGCGGGCCTCGGCACAAAACTCTTCAAGCGTGCTGCTGCTGCTGCTGCTGCTGCTCCCGGGCGGCCGTGTGGATGGATGACGGTCTTCCCTCGCAATTCCCCACCGGAAACGCACTCCTCGGCTTGCCGCTGGATGCGCGTGGCCGGGCCGCCCCCGAATCGACGACCACGATGATGCTGAGTGACAGTCAGGGGATGGCCCGTGTTGAGGTTCCGGCATCGCACGCCTCAACACTCTCGGGTCAACATCTCGTGTCTTGCGTCGTGTGTCGTGCGTCGTGCCGCGGGCCATTGAGTCGAGTCGACAGGTTCGTCCATCCATCCATTCACCCATCCGCCCATTCACGCCCGCATGACCGGGCAGAGCGGTCAACGCGGCTGGGGCTTGATAAGAGAGCGTCGGAATGCGTCTGTCTGTCATCACGGCTTTGGCTGAGGCGGCGAGCGGAACGAACTCCTCACCGTAAGTAGCCGCACCTACGCGACGCCTGCCCCTCGGTGGAGGGAGCGGTGAGTGGGGCTGCCTGTTGGGGTGGGGGGGGGTGGCAGGTGCCGCCGCTTTCCTTCCTTTCCTTCCAGAAGCCACCCCTTGTCCGTGTGAGCCGGCAGCAGCTGCTTCGGAAGGAGGGGCCAAGGGGGGCAGGTGTGGAGGGGGGAAGGGGAGAGGGGAGGGGACCGGGTGGTGAGGCGCGGCAAAATGAGGTCACCCGGCCTCGGAGTACGGCAGCCTAGTGTGCCTTGACGACCCAGAACCCCATATCCGATCGATTCAACCACGCCTGTTGCTGTGACCAATCCCCACGAGTCTTGTGAGGTCAAGCCATCATCGCATCATCGCACTCGAGCCTGTCGTTCTGTTCCGTGTCTCCTATTGCTTCTGTGGCCTCCGAGGCTGGGTGCATCTCCAACTCTGGCAATCCTCAACACGGCATCATGACAAGAGGAGCTGCGTTTGTCTCCGAGCCAGCCTCCGGCCGGCAGAGCATTGAAGTACCTACCCGCGTCGCGCCAGACCGGAGCTCCGTTACCAGGCCGTGACCAGGTAGCGAAGCACCGGGGGCGGGGCCTCGGCGATGCGGGTCTAGACGGACCTGCAGACGCCAGCGGACCACAACAGCACCACGGCCCAGTCGCCCGGAGAACGTGAGCGTGTGCCTGATGGACCGTCGCTGGCCAAGCAACATGCCCGGCTGATGGGCAGACGAGAAGGGGGGGCGGAGCGGGAGAGAGAGAGGCATGGCATCCTCCGTTTCCAAGGTCCCAACACGTTGCGAACGGGACTATCGAATCAAAGTTTCCGTTGCTCCTTCATTCACGCGATTCCAGGTGTGACAGGACGCAGGCGCCGTGGGAACTGTTCCGGCGCATCAAAGAAGTATTGAGGGAGGCAGGTGGCGTTATTCACGGATGCGTTTAAGTCCGGATGCTGCAACAGCGCAAACAAAGAGGTATCCCACGTTGAGCGAATGGCAGTGGTCCGAGGCGCAGCCTTCATGTACCCCCAGTGCTAGACAATCCAAACCTCCAGCATTGAAAACGATTGAAAACAGCCAGACCAAGGTCCCTCAAAAGATTGCCCCCGAATCCAGCGAGTCCCTTCTCTATTCACTGCCCAAGCCACATGTTCTCCCAAGTTCCAGTCTCCTTCTTTCACGACCCAAAGTCCGACATCCCGGTGGCGCCAAGCTCCAGTGCCACGCACACCTTGACGGGCACCAACGCATCAGTGGATAAGGTTCGAACCTAGACAAGACGCTGTCTAAACCACGCCTCTCTGTACAGGCTCGAGATCCGAGCAACGTCCGCCATGCCTTGTTCGACCAGCACCCGCTGCTGCGGAGTGAGATGCAGGGGGTTTTGAAGCGTGGTCCAGGTTTCCAGGAGGGCTTCCACGTCTCTAACATCCCGTTGGCTCTTGTAAACATAAGGCCGGAGACCACAGCAATCAAACTTGAACGCAATGAGGTCGGCGACGCTGATGTAAGGGACATGGTTTGGTGGGATGAGGCCAATCACCTCTGTGCCCTGCGGCACGTAGGGACACTATCGCCCATGTCAGCAGGCTCTTCCTCGAGAAGAAAGGCACCGGTTCGACAGAGCCGGGCGTTGTTTACGGCGGGGTGGGCAATACACACAAAGGAGACAAAGTCGATATGTATCATGTACTTTTCCTCTCTTCCGGGCGGTGTGTACTTGTAGAAGAACTTTTGGGCCTTCTGTTCGAATTGGTCGCTATGACGACTGACTAGCAGCCGCTTAAGACTCTCGGGACCGGTTCCGTGATCAAGGTCGATGCTGAAATCGACATCCTGCAAGGGTCAGCGCGTGACAAAGGGCGGCTTGAAAGAAAGTTGGTGCCACCTACTGGCGAAGGTTCGCCTTTACTGACGACGTGGTGCCGGCGCGCTAGCCCACCGATGGCGGCGATGCGGTTGTTTTGGTAACGTTCAATTTCTCTCAGAATGTTGATGACACCGGTGGCCGCCGCTTCCAGGTCAGTCAAGCAGGGGTCTCCTAACTCGGGAGTCTCCGAGTCGCTGTCGGCCAGAGCGTGCGTCATGGGGAGTGGTTCAAGCTGGCGAAGAGGGTGGTGCGGCAGTGCGTGGTGTAATGTGATCCAAAAAGGAAGAATCACATCCACGAGGGTCTCAGAGTATGATATATAGCTTCATCTGGCTTGTACACTTCTTCCTCTGGTAGAGTGAGGGTATCAGGTGTTTGCGGCTGCTGCCCTTGAGTGTGGCCAAACAGCTGTGATACTCTCTGGCCATTGCTTCGCAGCCGTGGCCAAAACGAGCCACTGCTTCAGGTTTGCCAGATGGAGGTACTTGACGTCTTTGTGTGTGGACTATGACATGTCTGACTTCTGATAGATGTAAACGAAAGCAAAGATGTTGAGGGTCGGAGAGCGCAGAGCAAGAGGGGGGCCAGGAGGGACCACCGGGTCTCCCGGGTGAAAGGTGACATCTCATCTTGTGTGGCGTCTGTTCATATGAGGAGGAAGACAGAGACTACCGAGATTGTGAGGGTGTTGAGAAAGCTGAGAGAGGTGTGGGGAGAGGCGGGGTTGCCGTCAAAGAGGCCTTTGGCAGTCCTTTGTCAAAGGGCTGACGACAGGGAGGTCCACCATTCAGGAGTAAAGCGCAATCGAAAACTTGCCCGGTCCAGGAAATGAGAGCAGTCAAGTGATGCCTTGGACAAAGTATTTAAGTGTGAGATATGACCGCACGTCTCTCGAGTCCCCGTCACTGCAATCTTCGAGTATCTCTCTACCGAACGTGATCAACACGATCCACCCATCTCTCTTACAGTAAGGTAGCTACGATATTCCTTCTACATTTTCATCATGGGGGTCAGAGAGGAGCCCGAGTTCGTCGCAGCGAGGATCCTGAACGAGGCCGGCGTCCCATGCGTGCTTTGGGGCCCAAGGGCGAATTACCACATGGGGGCGGATGCAAGGTGTCGAGTACGTTTTCGATTAAATCGGAACTTTCGACCATCTCAGTCGAGGGCATTCTCAGGCTGATATCCGCTGACGGTTTTGACAGGGGTACCATTTTGCCGTGCCTGACGATTGCCTCGAGCAGGCCGCGGCAGCCATGTCATCCAAGTTTCCCTGGCGTCTACCGTGTCCCGCCGACGTGTCCGGCGAGAGATCTTCGTGTTATAACTTGTGGGGCATCCGCGGCCGCCATCCCCGCGGACTTCCTGGCTCGCACACACACTTCGAATATTACGGCTTCGACTCTGGTGATTGCATCTTGATCTACAGGCAGTCCGAAGCTCTCTGGGCGCTGCCCCCGATTCCGCGCGAGCTCTCCGACCTACGAACGGCGACGATTCCGGATGAATACGTGCTTCTCTCGGACCCATCCGTGCGGCCGGAGCCGACGCGAAGTTGGAGAACTCAAGCACATGATCCAGAAAGTTACCCTATCATCATACCCAAGCCACACCATTTGCTTGAGGCGTATTTGCGCCGATTCGTCTGGACCGCTAACGACGGTCACGAGGAGCGAGAGACTGAGATTACGTTTTGTTCCGGCCAGATTATTGAATTCATGGAACTTGAAGATGGACCGGAACGGACAGAAGTCCCTGGACGTTCTTTGAACGCTCACTTGATGACACCGCCGTATCCGAAACTGTGGGACCAGGCCCATCGCTTTCCAAGGATAGGCTTACTCGACATGGTGAGGGAGATCATGGGTGAGGGTCCATATGGGGACCAGCTCAAGAAAGCGGCTTCGGAGGTGAAAGAGGACCAGGCTGAGAAGGTGGTTGCGGATGAGGGGAAGGGTGCCTGAGTTTGAGTTGACCGTATCTCGAGCCCCGGCTCCGGTGGAGAGAGCCCGGGTCGTCCAGTCCTTACAGCCTTGTTGGTAGTCCAGTCCTTACAGAATTTGACAGTCTTTACCGCCTGCTCCGCTTCTTATCCTCTGTCACCTGTCACTGGTTTGGGCTCACGCCTGCGCCCGCGCCCGCATCCGCCGCGTGCTCCGTTCAGCCTTGGTGGCGCCTTGGGTATGAGCACCGACGAGGCGGCGAGACAAGCTTTTCGGGTTCTGCCGAAGTTGTTTCGTGAAGGCACCCCAGGCACCTTTGGCTTCAGGGTCCGGGCCCCTCATTCACAGCATCAGCGACTCATCTCAACCGAAAACTGATCAAAGTGTGTATTGGGGGAGCGCCCACGCTATGGAGGAAGTCGTTCGCACTCCGTGCTCTTCGTCTCCCCCCCCCCCCCCACATTTCTCTTTTGAACGTGGGAGCGGCTTGTCATCTATGGGGCCCGTAAATGCCAGAACCAGCTGGAGGCCATATCTGTTGTTGAAACCAGGCGAAGCCCGTGCCTTAGACCGATCCATCCATTCCTTCATCCTCCGTGAGCTACTGTACAAGCCCACTCGCTAGTCATCTCTACCAGGGCTGAATCCCTCGGATCCGCATCTTTGTTAGACGTAGCAGATTGGGGCCAACATCTTGAGCTCGAGACCCGACCTTCATGCGTCGGCCCGCTCGGCCTCCTTCTGTTGCTGCTCGTCTTCCAGCAGCTCTCGCTCCCGTGCCGCGGCCTCCATCTCCGCCTTCACGCCCTTCTTCCGCTGTCGCGCCTCGTAAAGGTCGCGACTCTGCATGATGCGCTGCACGATGGTGCCAGCGTTCACCTCGGAGAACTCATGCACGCCAACCTCCTTCATGATTTTGAGCTCCCTGGCGGCCGTGTACGGGTCGTACGTCAAGGGCATGAACGCAGTCGGGCCGTGATAGAGAGCATCAGGCGTGCCCCATGGCAGCGAAGCCAGGTACGTCTTGGTGGGCGTGAAAGGCGCCCCGAAGACAACAGCGTTGACGTACTGCCCCTCTCGTCAGCAAGGTCCATCTATGCAACGATGTGCGGATGCAACCTACTCGACACTGCAAGACACAAAGCCCGCGCTCATAGAGGTTCATGATGGGGTAGTTGATGCCCTTCCAATGGTTGATGACCGCGTCGTCGTGGATGCCAGCAACGACATAGACAGGCGGGTAGTCACCGCCCTTGCCCAGACGCTCATTGACCGCCTGCTCCGAGTACCAGCCTTCCGTTCGGGCGAGGTCTTCCTCCGCTTTGCAAACCAGACGGAGGAATTCGATGTGCCCGCTAGAGAATAGATCAAAACCCCCGTCGACGTAGACGACGCGCTGGCCAAGCTGGAGACCACTTCCCTTGAGAAACTGCTTAAACGTCCCCCTCTCCTCCTTAGTAGCCTCGACTCTGGCTTCGTCCGAGGCGGACCAGAACCAAACGTCGACGCCAGGGGCCTTGCCTGTCTCATCCGTAGCGTACAGCTTCATCCGCTCCGTCATGGCTTCACCCTCAGCTTTCACCTCCGCATCCGCGCCATGGCCCTCCTGACCTTCGAGACGCTTCTCGAGGGACTTGATGAAGTGAGTGCGGGTGCACAGGAGCATCCTGCCAACAAGATCGGTCGTGGAAATGCTCGGGGTGCGCTTGACAACCTTGAATCGGCCGGCGGCCTTCACGAAGCGGTAGCAGTCTTCGCCGCCGCCGTCCGAGGTAATATCATCGCCGTGGACGACGTACTGGCACCCGTAGTGTGTGATCCAGTCCAGTTGAGTGACGTAGGGGGCTCGCCCAATGGACTGTGTAACCCAGCGGCAAGCGTCGACAGCGGAGAGGCTGGATTGGTCAGTTGAACATCCGAAGGCTCGGTACCATCAGAAAGGTCGAGTCGTACCGTTCCTGGAGTGTCATGACGGTTGGCCCCTTGTTCTCAAGGATGGCCTCGTCAGAGTGCACACCGATGTAGAGCTCGCTTCCGAGCTGGCGGGCTTGCACAATAGCTCCGGCATGTCCTGAGGGAGAAAGAGTATGTGTGAGGGCGGGGGGGCATCTCGGCGAATGCCGCGGGTCGACGACTTACCGTGGTGGAAGAAGTCAAAGCAGCCATCGATCCAGATGCGCTCCTCGTAGACTTCAGGGGCCGGCTCCCCAGGCGGGCTTTGAGGGTCGGACGCCATTATGCTGCTCCCTGATTACCCTGTGTTGCGTTGCAGTTCAGGTTCTGTGAGTGTTCGCTGTCGATACCAGAAGTACGGCCGAATGCAAAACGGAGCGGCGCTGCTTCGTGAGAGTGATTTTTGAGACGGCACGAAATCGCCCTCAGCCAGCGCGAGATTGGTGGTTGCTTGTGCGTTCGGCGTCGGACATGAAAGGCCAGGCAGGACCTGGGCCGGCCCGGCTTGTGACGCTGGCAGCCCGCAGGGTGAGCTTGCCTCGCTCTGTCCTCTCCCACTGGCGCGGGGCAGTCGCACTCTGCCTAGGTGCCTGCACTGCACCTGCACCCTCCGCTGGCGACCCCGGCCAAGAAGATGCCGAGTCGGAACCTCAGTTCTGAGGCAGCTGCCAATCACCTGAGAGTCTCCTTCCTGTCACTTGTTTGGAGCAGACGCGGGCAGGTTCAGGAGGGTCAAAGTTAGCTTCGCTCCCCCCTTATCTTTCCAGAACAGGTACAGGCTCCTCCGGGGTTGAATTGCACGCGCATGCTAATGCGACTGCTGGCAGTGGCACGCGGGGTTTAATCCAGCGCCATCCTCTCAGCGCTTCAGGCCGCCGTTGCGCCCTGGCATCCAAGAGTGGGGCAGTTCCCTCCGTCCCCTTAGGAATCCCCCGACGCAGGGCCGTTCACGGATCAGACGAAGGAATCTTGCCCCGGTCCTCATCCTCCAGTATCGTCGCCCAGTCCCCATTGCGACTCGACTCGAACGACTGTCCAAGCTCGGCGACTCGTTGAACCCCTGAGAACGTCGGTTTCTCTTTGTGGCCGGGCCCTTCATCCGTCAAGACCATTTTTTCCCCTCCCCCGCAGCCATCTGCCATCTGCCATCCGCCCACATCGCCACTTGTCCCCTCATCGTCGCGCAAATTGCGACCAACCGACCAGACGCCGTCCCTTGCCCTGATAGGCGCCTTCTTCCTCGGCCTGCAATTTAACGAACGAAGGGCGGACGCGACACTCCGATCCCCTACCCCTTGCCGCCTACCCATTCCAGCCTCATCCGACGAACCTGCAGTAGATCACGGCCGCGTCAGGTGGCCGGCCACACAGACGAGCGCCCGTCCGGAAGACCGCAGACTGCAGACCACAGCAGGCGAACGATAGGTGTAGCCCCTCTCCCACCCCCCCGGGTGGACGTCAGCATTCCACGCAAGCTTGCCCGCAAGCACGCCTCCCCGTCTTCCCCCCCTAGACTGTGGGAGGCCAGCCCACACCGGCCCAAGATATGCAGAGGTCCGGCACGACACCGACTAGCAGCAGCACACCCTTCTTCTCGAGCTCCTTCTTTTCCTCCTCTTCTACGTCGAAATCCCGCCCAGGAACCTCCTCTGGCGATCCTCCATCGTCGTCCTCCTCCTCTCAGCTTCCACTGCCACTGCCGCCGCCACCCCCGCTGTCACACAACAACCTCCTCACCAAGGACCGCAAAGGATCCTTCGGCCGCAAGACCTCCTTCAGCTCGCCCTCCAAGACCTCCAAACGCCGCGCCAACAGCAGCTCCGGGGGCGGTTCCAATGTCATAGTCACGGACAGCAAAGTGCCCCCCGCCTTGCCGGACTTTGCGCTCGCCGCCGCGGCCAAAATTTCCAAGGATACAGATGCTATCCACAGCCCGGCCAGCGCCGACAGCTTCTCCAAGATGCTCGGCAGGACGCAGACCGGACAGAGCAGCATGAACGACAGGTTGGCGGCGCCCCTGAGCGCGAATGCCGGTATGTGGGTCGGCAGTGAGGCTGCTGTCGTCCACCTCCAGATCCAGGAGCTCGCAAAAAAGCGCATGGCGACCCTGGAGTATCTGCGCAAGGCGTGAGTTGTCTCGTCCTGCCCTGGCACGATCGAGCTCCGACTGACACACGAGGCATACAGGCACGAGTCGCGTCTCTACTGGTTCAACACGGTCATGTTCGAACGAAGCGATCTCCAGCGCTTTCCGTATTTCGATCCCCGGAAGCTTGCGCGCCGAGCAACGAATTACCTCCTCCTCGGCCTGTCACTTCCCACCGTCGCCGATCTCAACTCTAACACACCGCTCGAATTCCTCCGCAGCCTTAACACGCTTTTACAAGAGTTCGAGTCCTTTCAACAGCTACATGGCGAGGCCGGCTCGTCCACCAGCTCGCTGTCTCGCGCCCGCCTCCCGCAGATGTTCCGGCGCGGTCCCGCGGGCAAGTCGAGACGCAGCAACAGCGGTGCCAACGATATCGGAATGCCAATGGACGACGGCATGAGCGGGGGGATTGGAGGCACGCAGAACGCCAACGTGGTCAACTTTGCGCACAGCGAAACAGACCTCTTGCCTGGCGAGGAGTACACATTGCTCCTGACGCCTGCACTGCCGTTTGAGCCCGATTATTTTGAGACGTTTGCGACACTTTGCGACGTTTTGATCGACACGTACACCAAGCTACTAAGCCTGATGCCGACCCCGGCGGTCGCCACAGCGCCGGTGGGCGAGCTCTTCGCCAAGGTCGACGGAAGGGTGCGCAAGATCATCGTGCAGGGTGCGGTGAAGGAGTTCGAGGATCAGAGCAGGGCGCACGCCAGGACCGAGGTGGCCAACATTAGCAAAGTCGTACTGGGAGGCCTGATGTGATTCAATGATACCAATTGCACACGCCACACGCATATAAAGATGCAAGGCGCATGTCACGTACGGGATTATTATGGGACGGCGCCGAGTCAAAGCTCGTGATGATGTGATGAGCACCATCTGGCGTGGACAATTACTCCCTCTCGACCATAACACGCACGGCGGCAACGTTTTACTGTCCAGACAACTCAAGCCGGGACAGGGTGGAGCGAACTACATAAGCAAGAGAGAAGATGAAGTTGTTTCAGAAACCATAACGCAATGTTTTGTCGTCACAAGGGCGGCCATTCTTTGATGACTCCACCGTCAGTGCTTGACTCTATTGATGTTCATCATGTGAAACTTCATCTTCTCCCTCGACACGGGAGGGCGACAGATCCCGGGCGGCGGTCGTGCTGGAGGAAGACTTCCAGCGAAGCCTCCAGAGTTTGGAAAGATGGGATCTCCAGACGGTCCGCCCGCGATCAAGCGCCCACGACCGCAGTGGTTGAACCCCCCTCGCACCGAGAATAAGCCCCATCGAGTAACCCGGCGGGTAAGGCCGGGCAATCGCATATCTGTCGTGCTCGACGAAAAGTCCTCCCGAGCCCCTCGGCGTCCAGAGCATGCGTCCACCACCACGGCCACCCCACCATCGGCACGAGCTCGCCTCCGCGAAGCGACCGGGCGGGAGAGCCAAGAGCGCGGACTCATATCTTCGTCCATGCGGTCTCAAGACTCCCTCGACCGGGCTCTGGGGAGGGAGGAACACGTCGCCGACGTGACGATGGGGCGGGGCGGGGGAGGATAGGCTCAGGACAGGGCTCAGGAGGTCAGCCGCAGTGCTTCTGTGGCGGCGCGTTTCCGCAACATCATCCGGCGAGGGAAGACGTGTCCGGGGACTTTCTCCCAAAGCAAGAAGGGGTGAGACGCTTACGAGAAGCGTCTCTGTTTGTGAGCTTCGAATGGCGATCTGTCGGGCGAGGGGGGTTGAAGAGAGAAAAAGGGAATCAGCAAGAGCGGTCCGTTGGAACTTTTTTTTAAAGGGTTTGCAGAGGGGACGTGCACTCGTCGGTAGGGCACCTGGGCACCTCAGGAAGAGTGGGGGTGCTGCCGAGTCTGTGGTGCCTAGGGCGCCTTGGTACCTACCTACGGTGCCTGAGGTCTTGCTGGCAGGCGGGCAGGCAGGCAGGCAGGACTGGGACGTGCCGTGTGATTGGCCGACGGGGAAGCTCTTTTCCAACCAGCCTTGTCTCCCGCCGGCCTTTCCTGCCTGCTGGAGCTGCTTCGACCTCAACCACGACTTCAAGGTCACGACGTGACGTGCTGCGACGCTTCGATCTTTCCGCCCTCTGCGAACACTACTTCAACCCGAACCTCCCCGCGGCCTATACCTCTCCATCCATCGACGCCCATCCCCTCCCTCTGCCGCCGGCATCATGTCTGGACTTTTTGGCGGCGCGTCGTCCTCGTCGGCCAGCAACACCGTCGGCGACCTCAAATCCGACGTCGCCCTGAGCAACCCCCCCGAAGACACCGTCTCCGACCTCGCCTTCTCGCCCGCCACAAACCAGACCAACGACTTCCTCGCCATTGCCAGCTGGGACAAGAAGGTCAGGATATACGAGGTCACCGGCAACGGCCAGAGCGAGGGCAGGCACGCCTACGATCACGATGGCCCCGTTTTCAACGTCGACTTCTCCAAGGTAGGCTCGCACGCCCTGTTGCGCCTCATCGGGAACCCTGCGTCTGACTTACTCTTTTGCAGGACGGCACCAAGGTCATCTCTGGCGGCGCGGACAAAATCGTGAAGTGCTGCGACCTGGGGTCGCGCCAGGAGGTCAAGATCGGCGAGCACGACCAGCCGGTGCGCAGCGTGCGCTTCTTCGAGTCGGGCGGCAACCAGATGGTCGTGTCAGGGTCCTGGGACAAGACGGTCAAGTACTGGGACATGCGGCAACAAGGCCCCGCTGCCACGCTGCAGTGCCAGGAGCGCGTCTACTCCCTTGACGTGAAGAACGACCTGCTCGTCATCGGCACCGCGGACCGCTACATCAACATTGTCAACCTCAAGAACCCCACGACCTTCTACAAGACGCTGCAGAGCCCCCTCAAGTGGCAGACGCGCGTCGTGAGCTGCTTCACCGACGCCGCCGGCTTCGCCATCGGCAGCATCGAGGGCCGCTGCGCCATCCAGTACGTCGAGGACAAGGATAGCAGGTACGTCAGCCCCCCTTCCTGTTCGCATTTTCCCTCCTCCGTCGCGACGCGCCGCCGTCGCCGTGCCCTCGCGCCCGCGCCCGCGCTGACCCGCCCCGCAGCCTCAACTTCTCGTTCAAGTGCCACCGCGACCCGCCCCAGAACAACATCACCAACGTCTTCGCGGTCAACGACATCTCCTTCCACCCGGTGCACGGCACCTTCAGCACGGCCGGCTCGGACGGCACCTTCCACTTCTGGGACAAGGACGCCAAGCACCGCCTCAAGGGCTATCCCAACGTCGGCGGCAGCATCACGGCCACAAAGTTCAACAAGAACGGTTCCATCTTTGCCTACGCCGTCGGCTACGACTGGTCCAAGGGCTTCCAGCACAACACGCAGCAGCTGCCCATCAAGGTCATGCTCCACCCCGTCCAGCAAGACGAGTGCAAGCCCAGGCCGACGATGAAGAAGCGGTAAAGGGGGTGTGTGGAGGATGAGGATCGGCCGGCGTGGGAGCTCCGGGAGGGGGATGCTCTCTGGGGCCTGATGGCGACGTGAGATTGACATCTGAGCGAGAGACGGACGACGGAGGGTCGAGCAGACAGGCGGCTTATACCAGAGGCACTCGAGGGTCACAGAAAAGGTCATGTAACGATTCCGGTAGCATATTGAATTTTTTTTCACAAAGAGCAGAAAGGTAGAATTGTGAGTGATGATGGATCTTTCGAGATCCTTGATAAGTCGTGTTATTCATGAAAAAATCTTATCGATACGGCGCCGTCCCGCCCCTGACGAGACGGCGAAGCATTCTGATTACAAGAGCCATAACGTGAAATTCTCCTCCCAAATGCAGCTCGCATCCCCAGGCCCGAAGCGTCCGCCGGAGCGGCCCGGGCCCCGGCTAGGCCTTGGCCTGGGTCAGGCCCCTCCACAGATCCCTCAGCATGCCGGCGTCCTGCTCGGCGGGGGCGGCGTCGTGGACGAAGCGCAGCTCGACGCCGTCGACGCCCATGCCCTCGACCTCGGTCAGGGCGGCGACGGGGAGAACGTTGGCGGGGTCGGCGGCGACGACGCTGATCTCGGGCTCCAGGGGCCGGGCCTCGGGCGCCTCGGGGAGGTGGCGCGCGAAGCTGTCCGGGAGGAGAGGCATGCGGGAGTAGGACACCTCGGGGACGGCCTGGGAGGGGAAGGCGAAGAGGGTGGCGTCAATGGTGGGCGTGCCGGAGGGAGCAATGGCGGAGAGAGAGGAGAAGGTCTGCATCAGGGGGCGGGGGTGGGACTTGGAGGGCTGAGGCTGGGGGGTCGGGCGGTGGGTGGTGGTCATGGAGCGGGCGTGATGCTGCTGCTTGTCAGACGAGAACGGCGGGTTTGGCTGTCGAACGGCCAAGGGGAGAGGAGGGGGGGACGAACGTCGGAGTCGGACTTCTTCTTGAGGAGCTCGGCGTACTTGGGCATGAGGACGGCGCCTTGGGAGTAGTGCGAGTCGATGAGGCCCCGGTTGGCGGCGGAGTTGATGGAGCGGGAGAGCTTGGAGACGGGTGCGGTGACGCGAGACATGATGGGTGCGGTGGGTGTGGTGGAAGCCGGTGTGCCTCTTGTGTGTGATGCTCTGCTTAGTGTTCTGTAGTAGGTGAGTTAAGGGGACGTCGAAGTGAGTGTAAGACGGGCGACGTGAGACGGACGACGTAGGATGGGAGACGGAACGGTGTTATGTGAGGGAGGAGAGTATGAGGGAGGGGTCGGTCAGGGCCAGGAGGGATGGGTGGTGGCTGATATATCGCGGGACGGGAGGTACCTCCTCGTTGCTTTGGGGGGAGGGCCCAGCCAGGTGAGCGAGACCTTGACCCGGAGGTCCGGCGCGGTGCGGAGGCGCAGGGGGGCAGAGGAGACGAGAGACATCGGACAGAGAGTCTGGTGGGGGTGAGTGACAGGACGAGGCGGGACGGGCGCTGCAGCTTTGCACGCTGGGACCTGATCTACACGTGTACGTCTCGACATCTTGTACATCTGGTAGGTACATCTTGTATGTACGTACGTCTTGTACATCGTACGGCTCTGTGATCCAGGTACTGTGTGGTGTGAACAGGGCGGGATCCAATCAACAGCCCAACCGTGGAGGGTGCGTTCGACGAGAGACACACGAATCAGGAACCGCATGAAAAGCTGTCTTGCATTAGAATGGCATGCTACATCCATCAGCAAGACGGCACGAACAGCAGACGGGACGAGTCAACCTGGAGCTCGAACGAAGAGGGGGGGGGGGGAGCAGTTTCTCAGACGGATATGGTCTGATAAGGCGCCGGAGTCGGAAAGTCTACTCATGTCAGTCTGTTGATATCAACAGATCGACACGGCCGGCACTGTGCTTGTAGAGCCCCCCTCCTCTCTCTCTCTCCATGAGCTGCATCACTGGGTCGCTTGATCGCATAAATGCGATCTGAAATGAGGCGATGCTAAGTGGTGGCTCTGGCGGGGGTAGGCCCCCCTGTCGTGCTGTCGAATCCAGGTCGGTCAGAAGCAGCTGAGGCCCAGGGAGAGGGAGCGACAGCCAGGCCAGGGGCTCTCTCTCGCTCTCTCACCAAACCAAATGTTGAGGAGCTTGGGCCACGGGCCATGGGCCCATACACCACGGCGAGGTGAAGTGCGGGGCCGGGTCTGCCGCGGCGCCGGCACCTGGGGCGGTCAGTCTCTTCTAGGTTTGGCGTGGGTCCAACATTCAACAGGGACCGCTGACCATTGGGGAAGGCCCCTTCTGCCGCGACACAGGGAAGCACCACCTGTGAAGGGCACACCCATACTTCCAAATGTGTGCATACGCATGCAGGCAGGAGGGAAGAGAGTTGCCGGAGGGGGCCCACGAGGTACACCATCCCAGCAGCAGGGCGGACGCTGGAGGGGATGCGCAGGCCGGTGTGAGAAGGAAAGCTCACCGCCAGACTCACGTTGCGCGTCGAGCAGCCCTGCGCGCGGCATGAGGAGATGATCACCGCTGGTCCGTTCGCCTGGCGGGCAGGCCAGGTCAGACAAGGCCAGGGCGGCTGGCAAAGAAGAGAGATTGCGACATCGGATCCTCCTGGAATGTGCCTTCGAATTCGTTGAGCCTGCTGGAGCTGGAGGGCGGGCCTGGAGGGCGGGCCCTTGGAGAGGCATGGCCGACGAGCAACCTGGGCCGGCTATTGAGATTGAGATGGGGCGAGGTACTGCTTTCTGCCTGTTGACACAGTGATGCACCGTCGCGAACCCTGGCCCACTCGCTCGACTGCCTGTGCCTCTGCCACGGCCCACTGTCGGCCGTCGAAAACAGAGGCAGCCTGCATGAGGCTCACGTTTCCCCGAGTCAAACATCTATTCGTGTCATGTCGATCAGCTGGACAAGCCTCGATGGATACGACGTCTTGGATGGGCGATTCCACCTGCTGAACAGGCTTGATATATCAGGGGCAGCCGTGGCCCGACAGGCGTTGAGTCAGGGGAGCTTACCTTACCTCACCTAGCTAAGGTAGGTAGGGAGAGCAGAGCAAGCGAGCAAGCGCTGGAAGCTCCCAACCCGACTTCGGTCGTTGGTGCTATTTTGGGGGCCAAAGGAAAAGGGGGGAGGGGGGGAGGGGAGCCAGCCCCTTTGCTGGGCAGCCAGTAGTCACTGCCTCAAGCCCGCCGTGTTTTAGCGGAGCTTCAGGTCGCCGCCTCCCAGCACTTGTCCGACCGGCCAAGACCTTCCTCTCGACACCACCCCATCCAGCCATTTACCCATCCGTCCAAGCCATCCAAACTGGCCTTCCGTCATCCCTGAACGGGTATCGAACCTCGCGTCTCTGTACGGTCCTATCTTCCGAGTCTTTCGAGAAACTCACCGAGCCGCGCATTTACCGAGGTTCCTCCCCGAGAGATCTATCGACATCGCATTGTCTGCCTCACGCGGGAATCCTGCAAGGCCGAGTCTCGGCGGCCGCAGCTGTTTCTGAGCCAGGAGGTCAGCCAGCTGACTGCTCCAGCACCAGCCTGGCTCCGAAGAACACAAAACATGCAGCGACACCTCGTCGGCGTCCTCTGCGGTGGCATGAACTTCTAAAGCTCATGAAGGCCTGGACCTGCCCTCCATTGCTGATTGTGGCACCTCCTCGCTTTTCCCAATCACGAACCTCGTTCACAAATGAAGCCGTGCCTATTTTCTCTGGACCTGGAGACCACGCACACCCGGTGAAGAGGCCATGTCAATCGAGTGATTGACAGCCTTCACTGACGTCAACCTGGAAGGCCATAGGCATCGCTGTCTGCAACCGCAATGCCCAGTCCACGACGCGTCATCGCTCTTCACAACCAACACTGAACTGGACCGCTTCACTGGCCTCACCAGGACGCTCTTTCGATATTTCCTAACCGTGCGACATCAATCTGGACCAAACAGAGTTTGCATACTAGAACCCATCTATCATACATGGAGAGTCGTCATGTTCGTGTCTTTCGCCCGGCGCACAGCGCAGGGCACCACTGCCAGCGGATCCCTCGACAACGTACCCGCCGGGGCAGCCTTTGAGAGTATGCCCGCTCAAGCACCCGCGCAAGAGATGCCACTTCGCGATCAGGCCCGCTAACCATGTGGCACTTTTGTAGCTACGCTCGGCGCCCGTATGGTCGTCGGCAACAAGAACGCCGCGGACATATTCCTATTGACTGGATGCCAAGACCTGGGACCAGGCCTATCAGACTGCACAGTCCGAACGCTGGGCTCATGGGGCATCTCCACACTATCAGGCGATCTATCAAAGAATATAGCACTCGCCGCTTCCGACCTACCCGGGAAAAAGAAGAAAAAGAGCCCAGGCAACCTCTGGGGAATGAAGCGGCATTCGCGGCCACAGCCTGGGGTTCAGGCTCTACTGGGCTCCTCCGCCTTCCACTTCGAGGGGGCCAAAGATGGTCTGCTCTGCGAGCTACAGAAGCTACTACCACTGCGCGAGCAAGTTGCCACTCGAGGACGACCCATCGTCGTGTGGGAGCCCGGCTTCATGTCCCTTGACGACCTGCGTCAGGCTCTGCCACTAGCTGACATCGTATCGTTCAGCGGGAGCACCTTGGCAAGCATGTTCGGCACAGAGTCTGAATCGGACAAGAACCTCATAGAGAGCCATGTGAAGGAGCTCCTGGCTTTTGGCGTTGGGCCATCGGGAAAGGGCATCGTCGTAGTACACTGCGACGAGGAACATCTCACCGGTACCCGAGATGACTGTGTGCGTTGGACACCCACGTTCTACTCAAAAGACGGTCATAAGGAGATCCACCGGATCGGGACCTCATCAGTATTCGTGGGAGCTTTCACCGCCCGGTTCGTGCAGACCGGCGTGGTGGCAGAGGCAGCCCTCTCCGGTGCCGTTGCGGAAAGCTTTGCTCAGGAGCAGCCCGGGCTTCCCAGACGGGACCTGTCCCCGTACTCCAGCGCCGCAGAGGACTACGCGCACGTGCAGTACGGACTGCCCCGCGGGCGCACCACTGGCGGCGAGGTGTGGAACATGGACGGCTTCGAGGCGCGCGTGCAGCAGCTCAGGAGCAGGATGGAGGCGGACCGGCAGCACGTGCAGGTGCTACGCCGGAGGCTCTCGGGCGAGACCATGGTTGAGTGATGAAGCTGCTACAGACAAGGTCCCTTCGTTCGGCGCGTATGCAGGTCCGTAGGCAGGTCCGTAGTAGCCGTTAAAACAGTCATGTCGTCCCACTCAGCAGCAACAGCGACAACATGGCAAAAGGGTATCATTTCGTTTTGTTTCACGTGGTTTCTTTTTGTTTTCTTCTTCTTCTTCTTCTTCTCTTTCTCTGTCGTGAAAAGTTGACCGTGAGCCACCCCCCGCCGCCGCACGCCTACCTGATGACCTGGGTGCCCTCGGCGGGCTCAAGGATGCGCCACTCGCAGTCGATCTGCTTGGGGTTGGCGTCCTTGAGGGTCTGGATGATGCGGTTGGCAATGTCCTCGAAGTGGCCGGTGGCGAGGGCGAGGATGGTGGGGCCGGCGCCGGAGAGGCAGACGCCGAGGAAGCCGGGCTGGTTGCTGGGGGACATGGACTCGACGACCTCGCTGAGGCCCGGGATGAGAGTCTGGCGGTAGGGCTGGTGGATCTTGTCCTGCATGGCGAGGTGGATGAGCTCCGGGTCCGGGGGGGAGGTGCCGAGGGCGACGGGGAGGAGGGCGATGCGCTGCATGTTGAAGGTCTGGGGCGGGGGTCAGCTTGCTTCAGGGGGGGCCTCGCGCAGAGCATGAGGCTCCAGAGGAGACGAGGGGGAGGGCGGCAACATACAACGTCCGGCCGGGTGTAGTGAGGCGGCAGGACCTCGCGGGCGAGGTGGGTGGGGACCTGGAAGTTGGGGATGATGGCGATGGCCTTGATCTCCTTGGCCCAGGGGAACTTGATGTGGTGGCCGATGGCCGTGGGGCGGGGGCGGGGCGGGGTCCTCGCCCCGTGTCGACAGCCGCGCCGGGCGGGGAGGACCTCGGCGAGGGGGATCTCGATGCCGCTTGGGTGTCCTCGGGGGCCCAGGCGGCCGGAGGTAGGGTCAGACTGAAGCCCGCCGTAGAGGGAGGCGCGACGTTGTCGGGGGTGGCGCTCTGCGGCCTGTCAGCGGCGCCGATATAATGAGGAAGGGAGGGAGGGGGGGGGGGGGGGGGGACTGGGAGACGAAATGACTCACCGATCATGAGGCAGAAGTCAAAGAGACGGTCGAGGTCGAGGTGGTCGAGGTGACCGACCTCGCGGCCCAGCATGACGCCGGCGACGACGGCGGAGCCGGAGCTGCCGAGGCCGCGGCCGAGGGGAATGGGGTTCTTGATGTGGACATGAGTCTCGACGGGGAACATGCGCTGGCCGTGGCAGCGCAGGACGTAGAGGGCGACGCGGGTGATGAGGTTGACGGAGGGGTCGAGGCTGATGTCCGAGCTGCCCTGGCCCTGGCCCTCGTAGGTGATGCGGCAGTTCAGGGGCTGGTCGGAGGTCTCGCGGGAGCGGTCGATGGTGACGTGCAGCTCGAGGTAGACGGAGAGGGCGAGACCGATGACATCGAAGCCCGGGCCGATGTTGGCGGAGGACGACGGGGTTTTGATGACGAAAGTCTCCATGATGGCGGGTGTCGTAGCGAGTGAGGTGGTGGTGAGCGGCCTGGGGAGTGCCCGGAGGTGATGCTTATTGCTGTATCTGGGGGTTTATATCACACACGGGGGGGGGTTCGCGGCAGGGTGAGCGAGTGATCGGGTGTGTGAGTGAGTGACTGACCGACCGATCGGGAGTCGGGGCACGAGCTTGTCGGCTGTGGCTTGAAAATTTGGGAGCGCCCGATGATCGGAGCTGTGGTGGCTTCGGGGCGTCAGCCACGGGGCACCTGGCGCCCTGCCGTGGCGGGGTGTGAGGGGAGGCCGCTGGAGGGCGCCGTATCCCATCAGCCAGGGGTCTGGCGTCCACTGGCGTCCACTGGTGGACGAGGGCGACAGGAGGGGCACCACTCAGGCAGCTGCCAGCTGTACCAGCTGTACCGGCCCTTGGTAATCTGCATCACGGAAGGACCCCCTCTCCACACACATGGGAATCTTAGGGAATGCCATTCCACCCACTGGCGTCACTGTCCATACGTCATTCCAGGACCCGACATCAGATTTCAAACAATCGCATCCCATCCGTCGAGGCACATCCTCCCTCATTCGCCAAAATCCCATTCTGCCTTCCCATCACCCCCTCTATTGCGTCACACTTCAACTACTCACCTGCCGAAGACCCTTCTTGCCTTTCGTGGTTCTTGACACCCCTGGAAAGATTGAAAAGATTGGAAAGATCGTCGCTGCTGGTTGCTGCCGTCTCTGAGGTCTGAAGTCGCTCACGACTGGGTTTTATAACGCTCGACGGCACCTTCCTCGGAAGCCTCTTGCCGACTCTTTCTCCTCCTCTTGCCGACTCCAGCTCCTCCATCTACTTGTCGTTTCTCTCTCTTTCTCCCTCCACTGGTATATTCCCACGCAGCTGTACCACCTCCCAAACCGACAGCAGCATCAACATCGAGGCACCACAACTTTCAATGTGCACTTGTCGTCCATGGTCACATACGTGACCCCGCCTCAATGACCAACCCAGCCCAACAACTCGAAAGCAGAGACCTACCTCGCGCAATCACCGACTCGTCTCTCCCAACTCGGCGCCGGCATGATCCCCCATCAACGCAAGACCAGGACCGGGATCCCGACCCCTACGCGGACGCCGAGTCTTCCTCCCGGCGCGGGTCCTCAAAGCGAGGATCGTCGTCGAAGCGTGGTTCGTCCAAGGGTGCCTCCTCGCGTGGATCAACGAGGCCATCGGTGGCCCAACTCGAAGACCACCAGGCACGTTTGCCCCCTTCCCGCTCGCACGCCGTTCGACTCGACGACTGACTTGCCGCCAGAACCCCTCCAGCCCCCCCGACCCGGATCCTTACGCCCACCAGGTTTACAGCGATGGACTGCTGCCCACTCTTGCCAAGCTGCGCAGGGCAGAAGAGAGGGATGGCCGGAGGAACTCACGGATAGAACAGGGCGGGCCTGGTTCTTCCAGTGTACGTGACGCCCGCCCCCCTCCCGTCCTCGATAGTCGTTGTCTTCCGCTGACCACCACCCCTCCCCCGCAGCGAAACGCCGCCCGCTTCGTGTGCCACGCGTGCAACAGGGTGCAGACTCCCGAATGGAGGCCAGGACCCGATGGACCTGGCACGCTGTGTAACGTCTGCGGACTCGTCTATGCCAGTCGCAAGCGAAACAATAAGTCGCTGAGTGGCTTCTCGAATCGAGAGAAGCGAAAGGAGTGACGAGACGAATACCCCTCCCCAGTCTTACTCTGCGGGGGCGCTCATTTTGGGCTGTCTTGTGTGATTTCAGCTGGCGTTTGGAGTAAGCGTGGAATTGTTGGCTTGCAACGACCTATCTACTCAGTTTGACTACATGGACTTGAACACGAACAAACGAATTGACTCGAGAGGGCGCATTTCGAAGCCTCTACGACATGGTATTTTCCGCGCACAGAGATGATTCTTCGACCCGACTGACCAACCGACTGACTGAACGTCGCGATCGGCGATCGGTATCGGCCGTGACCACCACAGCGTGGGGCCCTGGGGTTATTCTGCATCTTGATTGGACACGAGCAAGCTCCGCCTGACGGCTCTTCGTGATCCCCACTTCCCTGTTTCTTCTCTTCCCCTCGGCCACACGACCATTACTAGTCTTTCGACTCGTGGATATTCCTGTCGATTCAGCTCGGGGTATCGAAAGACAACTTATGACTCTGCCGGCTTTGCGGCAGAATCGATTCTTTGCACAGCATGCTAGTCTCGACTGCGTCCCTCCGACTGTCTGTTCTCCCCTCGTTCGGGTGACGGACAGTCAGCACATGGGGCCTCGGCCACCGAGCGACGTGATGAACCATCCTCACCCAACTCGGCTGGTTCCCGGGAGCCGCGGCTTGTAGCGACAAGGCGGCGCTGGCCAGTTGACCCCCGTGTGAGGCTGGCCCGCCTCCGAGGTACGCAAGCCGGCAGCAGAGACGCCGCTGATAAAACCTCACGCCGGTGCTGGACCCAGCCCCGCACCCCACTCCCGTCCGTTTTCGGCCAACTGGGAAGGCCGGTTGCCCCGGTCCACCGAGAGCCACCCGCCCGACCTCCGAACCAAACACAGCACGACGCTGCGTTACAGCGCATCGCGCGGACTCCCCTCCCCCCCTCTGCGCTACCATTTTCGGATACGAAGAGACACCGCCTATGCAGCTCCACCACCGTGAGGACGAGGAGAGATCGTCACCGCAAATACGAGGCGCATGGCCGGGACACGCCGCGACTGCCGGGCCTAGTGGTCTTGGGAAGTCTGGGGTTCTGGCGTCGCGGGCAGGGTCTAGTGGGCTGTCACGGCATGTCAAGCGCTGGCGGAGGGGTTGGACGGGCGATGGGAGCGAGGTTCGCAACGTCATGGTGGTCATCTGAGGAGGGGCTGAAGGAGGCGGATGGACATAAAAGGCCGATAGAGCGCAGCCGTGAGAGGTGGTCTCTGTCTTCCATCGCATCATCACTCGGCAGTTCTCATCTCGACTTGTAATATACACCTCTTGAAATCCTCGACCATGCAGCTCTCCAGTGTCTTCCAGCTCGTCTCCGCCGCGGCCCTGGCTTCCGCGGCATCAGGTACGCCAAAGTGCACCTCGCCCCTCTTGGCATCAACGGCAAGCTGACCCAGTATCTCCCCCTCGCCAGTCTCCTACGACACGGGCTACGACGACGGCGACCGCTCTCTCGCCGTCGTGAGCTGCTCCGACGGCGCCAACGGGCTCACGACGCGGTACGGCTGGCAGACGCAGCGCCAGGCCGCGGGCTTCCCCTACATCGGCGGCGTCGAGGCCGTCGCGGGGTGGAACTCGCCCAACGTGAGTCGGCCCCCGTGTTCCTCTCTCTCTCTCTCTCTCTCTGTCTCGCTCTCGCTGTTTCTTCCCCCACGGCCTCCTGTCCTTCCACCTTCCGTTTGTTTTTCTCGCGGCGTCCGGGCAGCGCTGCTCGCGCCCGGCCCGCCCGCGGACCCGACCCGAACGGCCACACCGACTGACGCCCGGACAGTGCGGCACGTGCTGGGAGCTCACGTACGACGGGCGCGCGATCCACGTGCTCGCCATCGACCACGCGCTGGCCGGGTTCAACATTGCGCTGGACGCCATGAACGCCCTCACCGGCGGGCAGGCGGCGCAGCTGGGCCGCGTCGAGGCCGCTTCCAGGCAGGTGGATGCCGCGAAGTGCGGGCTGTAGGCGCAAAGGCGACGGGCTTGGATGGTGTGAAGGGCGCTGAAATTTGGGAGTTTTTTTTTTTTTCCTTCTCCTGTTCTTTTTGGCTGGTAATGAGGTGTTGGTCTGGGTAATGAAGCCTCGTTGATTTCAAGACCCACAAAGTGTGAATGTCTTGAGTGAGTGTTTGGTATCATGTCGTTGAGGGGGGGGGGTTCACATATCACCGACAGTCTCGAGCGAGCGGCTTCTGTCGCGGGGAGTGGCGACGAAGCAACCCCCGGCGCAGGCAACGCCGCTCAGACACGGGCACGTCGAACGTAGTGAATGAAGCAAGTCAAATTCATATTCCAACCAACGCCAGTCCGCCGAAATCATATCCCGCCAAAATCATATCCCACCGGCGCCATCTCGTCCACCCAGTCCCAGCCCAGCCCAGTCGTGATAATACATTCCGTACAGCAGTCCATAACCGCCGCCTACTCCTCCTTCCCCGCGCCGCCGTTCAGCACGCCGACGCCGACGCCTACGGCCAGCGCCACGAGCAGGACCAGCACGACGCTCAGGCCGATGGCCCACGCGCCGAGCTTCAGCTTCTGGCCCCTCCGGCGCCTCGCCGCCAGGTCCTCGGACGCGACGACGGGCTTGCCCTCGGCCCTGCCGGTGCCGGCCTCGAGCGAACCGCGCTCGCGGCTC
>JPET01000002.1:2648120-2767576 GCA_000732205.1 Verticillium tricorpus MUCL 9792
GAGCGGGGGGAGGGGGGCTGGAGGGCGAGGAGCGGTGCCGTGGCCGCCGTCGTGGTGTGGACGCCGAGGCGGGGTCGCGGCGAGGATGACGCGGAGGAGGGCGCGTCGTCGGGGTAGGGTGCTGAGGCGGCGGGGCTCGGGTAGGCCACGGTGAAAGCCGGGGACGCGGTGACGGGCTGGCGGGTCGGCGAGGGCATGGCGGGCATGTCGACGAAGGGGTCGTCGTGGGAGCGCGTGCGGTTCATGTTGGGCGGTGGTCTCGTCTGAGGTGCTATGCGGGTGGTTGGTGGTGACCGATGTGGATGGGTATCAGTCCCAGGTCGTGATCGTACAGCTTGGTCGTCTTGGACGGCAAGCACTGGCAGTGTAGGGTCGAAAGGTGAAATAAAAACGAGAGTTCTTGAGAGATGTTCCTCTCAATCGCGTCGGTCGCAGTCGTGTCAAACGGGTTGGTAAACGGGAACGGGGACTCGTCAAGAGCAGAGAATGGACGGCAGAGCCAACAGAAGCGAAGTCGTGGTATAATAGCAAGATGCGTAGGCAAGAAAGAAAGAAAAGAAGCAAGCGACCGAGCGAACGGAGGTCGAAACTGGTCTGGTCGACGCAAACAAGAACGAACAATGGCCGAGCAGTTGTGAAGAAACGAAGGTAAGGGCGCCAGGCGCGTCGTATGGTGATGGGAGTAGGGAGGGGAGGGGAATGGAAGTGGAATGGAATGAATTCCAGAATGATGAGAAAAGGGAAAAGCAAGCTGAGGGCGCCGACTGGATGGGAGGGAGGCGGCGGGGGGGGACGTCCGTGGTGGAGGTGGTGGAGGGGGGGGGGGGGGGGGGGGGGAGGTCGATCGCCAGGATGCAGGTCCCAAACCTACGTTCGGGGTCCCATACTGAGCCTCAACGAGCCAGACGCGCAAACACCGCAGCCTCTTCCCCCCCACATGATCGACGTGCGAGCACCCGCCGTGTCTCTCCTCTCGTCGGTCGTGTTCCCAGCGGTGCAACCTCTCTGTCTCTCTGCCTCTCTCTCAGCCTCTCTCTCTGCCTCTTCCCCCGTCCGAGGCCTGGGCTCGACCGTCGCACAGCCTCGCGCCGCTTGGCCGCCCTGTAGCGTCGAGAGCCAGCTATTTCCCTCACCTCCCCAAGGGCAAACGGGGCATGGCGGCCCTCAGGTCGGTCCAGTAGCGGCGGGCGAGTCCAGGGACAACCCGTCCATTCGTTCCTACGCTCATCCATCCCCCTCCTCTCCTGTCCTGCCCCATCCCGTCCCATCCCTCCCTGCGCCCTCTGCTTCCCTGCCCCGTCGCCGCGATTCGGACGCAGGAGGGGCTGTGTTCGTGGCGGGTGGCACACGGACACGACACGCCGTGGCAGCCTTTCTTTCACTCTTTCACAGCACACCAACGGCAGTCCAGAGACAGGCACACTGCGCGGGGGCCGTGTTTCGCAGTCGGCAGGAATGCGATGGCAGTCAGGGGTCAGGCGCCGGGGGGGGGGCAGGGGCGAGGTCCGATGGATGGGACGGGGAGGGTCGAATGTCGAATGAGAGGCCAGAGACGAAGACCAAAGGGGGGGGGCAGAGAGGAGCCAGGTGAGCAGAGAGGAGCAAACAGGAGGCGAAAGGGTCTGTCTCGGACGAAGATCAGGGGAAGGGGGAAGGGGGAAGGGGCCCGGGGGGGCCAGCGCCTGCAACCTCACACGCGCTACTGCCCTAGCTTCCACCCGATAAGATAAGCTGTCCTCCCAGCCTCTGCACTGCACTGCACTGCACTGCACTCACTGGCACTGGCATCCATCGTGCCCGTAAACGACGACCCCTGGCTTCATTTCGACCTCCTCAACCTGCAACATGGCCCTCATCACGGCACCACAGCCTCGCCGCCGCATGAAGATCCTCTCGCCTTCAATTGATGCTCGTCGTCGTCCGACTCTGCGCTATATAAGCCCTACGTACTGTGCGCCCCGCTTTCCTCTACACCGAGGCGCCTCCTTGCTGAATGTAAACCCTCGCTCCCCGCTGCTCTCTGCCCCTCGCCCCTCGTCCTCCCGTAGCGTCACAATAGACAGGACCGCTCAACAAAACGGCGCGATTTTTATACAACATGGCTAAGCCGCCTTCGAGTCTTGCACATGTCCGCCTCCCTCCCTATCCATCCCTTGCCGTGGCCCGCCGACTCGTCCCCGTCGTGTCGGAGGCGAGAGCCGCTCGTGACCTCATTAGGTAGTCCCGTCTTACACCTATGTACAGTGGCATCCCGTCTTTCGGCTGCCCCCCCCCATGCCGCAGCTTGCCATCTCTCACGCCCCTGCCACCGTGAGCAGCTGCGCCCCGGCAAGCTGGCCGTTCTCTACCCCCGCCACCCATCGCCTGCTCGATCCCCCCGTGCTCCCGCTCGAGATGTCCACGAGGAAATGCACGAGATCAACCGAGACCCCGTCCGCGAGCCGCACGCTCGTCGCCATCTCCTGCGTCACCCCGTCTCCCGCGTCCCGGCTGCCCCGGCTCGCCTGCGCGAAGAACCGCTGCAGCGACGTCTGCGACTCGGTCGCCACCGGGAGGTCTCTCTCCTGGAGAACAAAGAGCACGGCCGCTCGCGCGAAATCCAGCACCTCCTCGGTCACCATGAAAGTAGCCGTCGGCGGAGGCACGCTCGAGGTCGTCGTCGGCGTCGTCGTCGTCACCGGCATCGGCGTGATGGTTGTCGGCGGGTCCTGCGGGAACGACGTGATCGTTGTCGTCACCGTCACTGTACCGGTGACCATGGTCGTGACACGATACGGAGGGGTGATGGTGAGGAACGGAATCTGCTCAAACGCCGCAGGCAGGTCGCTGCCCCTATTGCTGTCGATGCCGTCTTCGTCGTCCACGACCACCTCCGAGTCGGCACCGCCCATGCGCGTCGAACGTCCATCGAAGGTGACCAGTGAGTTCTGCGCGATGCATGACAGGCTCTCCTGGTTGAACTTGGCAAGGATCGTCGTGCCCATCAAGGGTATCGTGAAGTTGTTCTGCGCCTGCTGGATCAGGCGGGGGATGGCCTGGCCCAATGTCACGTTACTGATGTTGCCTTCGTCCGCCATGAGCACCAAGTTGGTCGTGGTGCAGCCCGTCGCGCCCGCGACGGCGCAAGTCGAGCCCGTGAACCCGTTGGTGCAGATGCACGAGCAAACGCCTCGCGCAACCACATTGGTGCCGCCGTTTTCGCAGGTCAGTTGGGCTTCGCAGTTTGATAGCGCCGGCTCGGGTGGGTTGTTGTTTTGGTCATCGTTATTGAAAACGAAGAAGTGCAGCGGCACGACGATAGCGGCCGCTACAATGCCCAGGAGCAACAGCGTGAGGAGGATGAAGGCCCACAGTGGAAGGCCACAGCAACGCCTACGCTTCTTCTCCTCCGAGCCATCGCCGTCCGCATACATGATTTCTGTCATGCCACGAGGTTGTGCCTGTGGCGGCGTCTGGATCCGATCAGGGGCCAGGGGCCAGGAGGATGTCGATCTCCTGAACCAGCTGCCACGGCTGAGGCGTGTTGGAGCCGGCGTCGCCGCAGGCGGAGGGAAAGCTGCTAGCATGTCTGAAAAACCAGATTGGTGTCGGTCATCTACCGTTCGTTCGGCAATCAGCCGGGGGCTGAGGCTGGGTTTGGACAAAACTTACCGGACATTTCCTTCTCCATTCCCTTCTCGTCAGGCCAACTACCGTGGTCATCAAAACGACTTGCGGGTCGGTTTCCCCGGTCCATCATTGCAGCCAGTCGCGTGGCGCGCTTGATCAAGTCGGGCAAGCTGGTCATGCTGCCTCGAGCCTCCATCTCACGGACCGAATCCATGTCGAGACCAAGCTTTGGTGGTCGTCTGATGGCAGAGAGCCGGCTGAAAGGCCTCGGGGATGGCGTTGCCTTTCTGATGTCTGCGGGATCCGACGCGCTGGCAGCGGCGAAGGCGCCCAACATGGCGTCCGCTGTCAACGGAGGCGGGCTTGCTGTCGATTTAGTGGTTGGCAAAGCGCCCGAAGAGCTCGACGAGACTTCGAGGAAGCCAGTCCCCGTCTGAAAAGGGTAGCCAGGGCTTTGAACGGGAGTCGGCGCGGGTCGCAACGCGGCGGGCGACGGTTCGGCGGGCATCGAGGAGTCTCCCCCCACTCCGCGGTTCATCACGATGGCGGGCTTCCCTCGCTTGCCAATGCTGGCGCTTCGCACGAGTTTGCTTTCGTCTCCGTCGTCCTCGTGTGATCTAAAGCTCTCCTCCTCGGTGATGGGGTCTTCGAAGAAGGCACCGTCTTGGTAGCCGGGGCTGGGTTCCGGTGACTCGGTGCCCCAGCTTTCGGGTATGGCAGCGCTCGAGGCATATGAGCCGTGAGATCTCGAGCGAGGACTTTCCTCGGGGATGGGGGAGACAAAAGAGGCGTTCGAATAAAACGATGAATCTCCTCTCCTGGATGACGGAGGAGGTCCCAGTCCGACGCTTCTCCTGGGTGGCGCGAGTCCTGGCGCTTGACCGGTTGAGTCGGGCATGGGAAAATCGGGGATGGAACCGACAGACGAAATGGTTGACTGCGTCTGCCTCGATGATGGGGTCGGGGGGATGGAGGCCGACAGGTCCTGGCTCTGGGTCGAATCCCTCGCGTTGTATTGGAAGACGGGAGTGTGGTCTTGGACGCGGGAGCTGTCGAGTATGGACGGCACTTGGCTGGGTCGTGGAGGGCGCTGTGGTGGCTGCGATCGGCCGGGCGGCGGCCTGTATGGTTCGGATCCCGATGAAGTGACGGGCGACGGGATGGGGCCAGGCAGGGGCCACTGAGGAATCTGGGTGGGCCGCGATATAGGAACCGCAGGACCACCATCTCTGGCTTGGGAGCCCGGGCCTTGTAGTCTCGGGATTCGTGATTGACCAGGCCCGGCTCCGCCGGCCTGGCGGCGTGGGGATGTGTTGGGTGACATGTTCGGTCCGAGGTCCCTTGTGGTCTGCGGTTGAACCGGCGCTGCGTAGTTGTTCCTCGATGCGCCAGCCTGTACTCCTTCTCTTGCCCTCCGAACTGATCCTCCTACTGCCGACCCATCCATTTCTCTTCCATAATGCGGTTGACTCATTTAGTACTCTCCAAGGCGGCGGTTCGATTCTCGAACCCGGGGTTCTGACTCCTTCGCTATACCGGCAGCACGCACTGTTGGCTCCAGTGGCTGCATATGTCGTGAGCCGTGCAGTCGCCGAAGACCGAAAGCTGCAGGTTGGGCTGATTACTCGGCGTCGTTTAGTGTCGAAGGCCGTTGGTCGAAGGTGAGGGGCGTCTGGTCGTTGATTCGACGGGGGTCGATCTACAGGCGGCAGAAGGACTCGGTGCTGGTTGATCTCTAGAACCTAAGCGGGCGAAGTATCTCAAACGAGTGGTTGCGCGACGTGAGCGCAATGCGGTGTAACGGCGATAATCCCGAGCCGTTGATTACAGGCTGATGAACGAACGAAAAGGTCCGGCGTACTGGCGTCGGTACCCGGAAAGAGTTGAGTAAAAGAAAAGTCGCGAAGGAGCGGGGTGCGCGGCGTAGCTGCAGGGAGTCTAAATTGGTGAATTAGTATGTCGAAAAAGGAAGCTGTCCACAGCCGCGCATGTCTGGCGTAATCGACTGAAGGTGGCGAACGAGCTTGAAGCAAGAGGTGAGAAAGCGAGGTGCTGGTCGCGGGGAATGGCCAGCCGATTTGCTGGGGGACGAAGTGCGGGCGGCCCGGGAGAGTGGCCCTGGGGCGCGGCCGGCCAGCAAGCAGGGAAGGGGCACCACAGGAGACGGGGTCGCGGATAGATACGGGGAGGATTCACGTACATTTGGCGTTTCGAGACTTGAGATGTCCCAGGCTGTCATTCGCTGGGCCACGAGTTGCTGGAGGTCAGAGACAGATCACCGTTGGAAGAGCTCCCGTGTTCTTCTCAGTAGACAACAGTCACTCCGTGATATCCGGTCACAAGAAGAAAACAAAAAAAAAAACCAACGGCGGCCACGAGGGTCTGGATGATGCCAGAGAGGGAGTCAAGACGCCGGTCGTTAGGGTCGGATGGTGACGATCCAAGGTGAGACAAGCCAGCGGTGTCGCACAGGGCACAAAGGCGTTGTGGTGAGAGGAGCGGCCGGATGGTGTTTCAGACGTGCGGGACGACCAAGTCGAGGGTGAAAGAGTCGCTACGCCCTGGTGTTTTGGTGTATGAGGTTGGGCAGATCAAGAGACAATCAGGCAGAGGGGGTGTGCTGGCCTGATGATGACTCGGGGTCGACGTGGGTGTGAGAGCGTGGGTGACCGGCGGCTGGGTGCTGGTTGTGGTGTCTTGTGATGATGGTGATGTGGTTCTAGTTGGTGGTGGGAAACGAGTGGAGGCAGCGCACGTGTGTCTTCAAGACACGAGTTGTGTTGCGGAGAAGCGGAAAAAATAGAATGAAGGTCAAGAACAGAAGTCAACGTCCTGGTTGTGTGGCGTCGTGAATAGGCGACGGACGCAGAGGGTGCGCCAGCCGACGTCGTCGTTGAAGAACCGAGTGGTGAAGGAGGGAACTCGCAACTTCAGTGCAGAGAAAAAAGAGGGCGGCGGTACGATCAAAGGGAAACGGGGGCCAGACTGCCTCTCTCCAAGGCCGGCCCCCTGGTTGTATGGCAAGGCAAACAGCGACGATGGGGCGGAGGAAGGCACCAACCAGCCAGGGGGGGTGGCAGACGGGCAGCCAGGGGGAGGCAGTGGCAGTTACAGTGACAGCAGCCATGGCAGGTGCGACTGAACCCGACATGCTGGGGAAGGAGCCACCTCGAAAGCCAAGAGGAAATGAGGTCTGGGAGGGGGTCGATGGGGGTCGCGGCTTCCAGGTCATCAATCGATAGTGCTGCGCGCCGAAGCCACGACAATTGCGCTATTCCACTATTGCGCTTGTGCGCTCGTACGGTGGGTGAGGGACCACTCAAGGCGACGTGGACGGAGCCCGCCCAATACTAAGGTGCTCACGCCCCATGGATGAAGCATCGAGAGCACCTTGAACTCGAATGGAAACCCTCGACCTGCCACTGCGCTGGCAGAGAACGTCTGGGACATCGTGGGCACCACGTCGCATCGTATCGAATCGAAGCGACAAGGGAATGAAGTCGGACTGGCGGGCTGGCGGGCCACTTTACTGGGCCGACTGTGGTGCCGAGCCTTCCCCTGAAGAGGGCCTGAGGTCAGTTTAGCGGAGAATGGGCGAATCCGAGCGGGACCTCGATCAAGCCCAAACACTAGCGCTCGTACCTGCAGCCGGGACCCCTGCTCGCCTTGGTCGCTCCTTCCCTGACGGCGGCGCTCGATTCCGCCGACCTGTTCCTGCCGATCTCTGCCGCCTGCGCGCCGGGCCAAGGCAGCATCAAGCATCAGGGCCCCGCAGGCAGCGACCGACCGCCGGCATGGCCACTGAAGCGAGCATCTCGTCCGGGGCCCACGCATCCTTCCATCACCCATTCACCATCCATTCACCATCCGTTCACCGTCCACCCTGGTACTGATCCGTCGCATCGCACGCCGCGCCGTTTCTTCTCTCAAACCTGTCACTGTACCTTATTTAGAGGGCCAAGGTGCCATATCGAACATCTTAAGGCGCGAAACGGCAAAGCCTCTCTGGGACCCTCGACGACTTTGAGACGAGCAAGGGAACGCGGCCGCTTATTTCACGTCTGCTCATCCTCATCCGTCCTGCGCCAAGCCGCTCGTCTACAACGGGGCATCCCCCTCACGTTGATTGTTTCGATATGACCTGAAATGACCTGCCGCGACCGATATGCGCGCATTGCACAACATCGACAGGGAACGAGGGATCCATATCCAAGGTGCCCACTTCTTCCGCCGCGGGTCTTCCATCACTCACGATCCGACCAGACCAGACCAGACCAGACTATGAACCGTGGCTCCATGCTCCCCCCACCCCCCAGAACGCGGACGACGGCGGGCGATAAGATTATTTCTGTCCGGTCTTGGCCCTCTCATTTCGGTACTAGGCTGTTTCAACGGCACCACGCTGTTTGTGAGCCATCACCGTCGTCACGCGTTATTGCTCAGGCAGCCAGGAACTGCGCCGGCCGCCTCCACAACTGAGCCGGACACGTGCGCCTCGAACCTTGGGCTGCGAAACGCGCAGAAACGCGCATCGTAGCGTCGATGAGGACACGCCTGGGACAAAGCTAGAGAAGGCGCTGCGCGCTTCTAGAAACGCCAGTCATTTCGCGTCGCGTCCAGCCAACCCGACGAGCTCGCTGCCGGCCGGCATCCTTCGCAGGCCGCGTGCGTGGTGTTTGGTGTCTGTGTCTGCATAGGCTAATGGAAAATCCAGTTGCGGCAGGATCATGGGATCAGGTGCATGCTCATCTTGGGTTGGAGATGTGCTGTGGGCAGAAATTCCTCTATCTCAAACCAGGGAAGATTTGTGGACATGAAGCTCGACGTGTTAAGCCTGAGGCTCCTTGTTTTTCTTGTCATCTCAACTTTGGGACGACGAGACGGCGGGGCGAAGCATCTGACCCCCAACCTGAGGGCGGTCGAAAGTCGTACCCAGAGCTGTTGACGGGTTGGTTTGTCTAGGTGGAAGACGTGGCCAGTTCACCAGCCACCTCATAGTGAGGCGAGGAGGAATGTAGTACAGTGGCCAGCCGTACTCGTCAGGTTGAGACGCCGACTGCGTTCCGCGCAGCTCAGGTGGCACAATCCTCGGAGCAGGCTTGGAATCACCCTGAAGGCCTGAGGGGAGGTGAGTGCTTTCGCTGTTGTTTTACCGACCAGGTAGTCCGAGTCTTTCGTGTCGATACATCTGTCCAGAGGCGTCTTCGGTGCAACAGGTGCAACACCAGGAGGTGCAACGAACAGCGCGTGCAGCGTGCAGCGTGCAGCGTGCAGCGTACAACGGGTGCAGCGTGCAGTGGGTGCGACACACAACAGGTACACGTACCACAGGCAGCCAGTCACGGTGGCGAAGAATCAGGGTCCTCCCCTTATCGTTATCTGCCTGCAGAGGGGTCTCGCCAGAGGCGATCCCACGTGATTGTGCCACGATCTGTATGCCTTTGGGAAGGTGTTCAGGGAACAGCCCCACATGTGTGGGGAATCTGCGACTGTGACTGGTTCCGGCGTCGTCATCCGCGCCTCCCTCCTTCTCCTCCCCCCCCATCACGCTCGCTCTCGCTATCGGGTGGACATGCCACCACTCACTGGCGGGCTTATGCATTCCTCCTCCCGGCCTTCCGGGCAGTCACGTACCCCCCAAACATCTCCCTCCTACAACCCATCATCCTCCAACCATCAACAATCGAACTTCTGACTGAAAGCGCTCCCTGAACGTCAAACAAACCAGCCAAGATGCTCTGGAAGCACTTAACCGCCGCCGCGGGCCTGGCGGTCACCACGGCCCACGCCTTTGTCGTGGTTCCCGAGATATCCGGCGCCGACAAGGACATCGTGAACGCCCTCCCTGTCCACGACGCCCTCCCATTCGAGATCACCGACAGCTCCGTCGAGACCAGGAAACTGAAGCTCGACTGCCCCGGATGCCCCATCAAGCTGGGCTTCGACACCAAGACGGACATAAAGAACCACCTCGACCTAGTCTTCACCATCGACGCCAGCGGGCCCGTCGACAGGCTGCTGGTCAATGACTTCGCCCTGTACCCCAAGACCAGCTCGTGGTACTCCAGCCTCCGCGCCGCCCAGGTGCCCGACTTCCTCCAGGAGGCCACCAAGCACCACATCAAGGGCACCCCGGGCACCCCCCAGCTCGGGTACAGCCTGAGCACCCGGCCCCTGGCCAAGGACGACGCCGACCAGCAGCTCGAGCTGATCCAGCTCGACTTCCAGGTCATCGAGGTCGGCAACCACTTCGTCGACGGCATCCCAAACGTCAACGTCAAGCTCGTCAAGACTCCGGCCGGCAAGCTCATGATCGGCTCCATCGACACGGTCGAGACCCGCCCCGCCGACGAGACGCCCGAGGACGAGTGCCGCACCTTTGCCTGCAAGTTCTTCAAGAGCCTCAAGGACATGCGCCCCGGCTGCGGCAAGAAGCAGGGCATGGGTCACGCCGGACACCACGGCGGCCACGGAGGCCACGCCCACCAGCACATGCGCTCCAAGCACCACCACACCTGGAGGCAGCTCGTCAAGATGATTACCTGGGGCATCATCCTCCCCGTCCTCGTCGGCCTCGTTGCCGGTGTCACCGTGAGCATGTAAGTACACACACCCCGTGGATCGCTCTTGCCGTGACATGGCCATTTCGCTAACAAGTGAGCAGCATCGGCATGACCGTCGGCACCGCCATCGTCTGCCTCTGGCGCCTCGTGGTGCGCCGCGAATCGCCCTGGGCCCGCGGCCAGTGCCGTCGCAGCCGCGACCAGTCTTGCTCCAAGACTTCCCGGCACGAGGCCGCCGTCGCCGAGGAGAAGGCCGGTCTCATGGAGGACCAGGCCGACGACATGGCTGACCTTCCTCCCTACGAGGAGGAGCCCAAGATCGCGCGCCCTTAAGATGCGGGATCTCATTCAATATTCCCAACATGATGACCCAAACGGCCGCGAAGAGACTGGAAAGACAAAAAGACGGACCAGATACGAAATCATTTCAAATTGTGCTTCTTCTCATTATCATGCAACGGAGGGATTGGCCTCAGTGGCGCAGCACGTGAAGGGTGATGATGCTCCCCCGACAACACTCCCTATATTTCCTTACCGGCTCCCTGTACTGTCTAGGCGTATACCCACATTCCCTGAATTGAAACCTTGTTGCCTTTGAAACCGGCGACCAACATTGCCATCCGACGTCGACGTGACACTCCCTTCTTCCTGACGCTCCAATACCTACCGCGGGCCCGACGCCGCCCACTTCACATGGCCACCAGCGCATCCTGGGGCTTGATGGAGTAGTACATGGTCATGTAGACGCCCTTCTTCTCCGAAAAGGCAAACGACACGTACGAATGCGTCCCCGTGGACTTTGTCGTGTCCGTCCTCGGGCTGCGCCGCAGTCAGTCACTCATACATCCGGTTCAAGCAGCGGGGCAAAGGAGAGAAGAAGCAGAGAGGAACGAAATCTGGGGAAACGGGAAGGGGAAAAGAAAAACTCACAAGCACGCGGGGACGGCCTCCTCGTACGTCTCCCCGACGGCCCACCCCCTCGCCTGGAAGATGGCGGCCAGGTTCCGCGCGACGACGGCGTCGCTCTCGGCGTACTGCCACACGGGCACGTAGATCTTGGTCTCGGGCCACGCGCACCCGGGCCGCAGCTCGAAGCCGTAGCAGACGCCCTTGTGCCGCGTGTCGCGCACGCGCGGCGCCTTGGCCCGCGACGCCGCCATGCCGCCCGGCTCGTCGTGCAGCAGCCCCCACATGCCCTCGAGGGCGTCGAGGCCCGCCCCGCCGTTCCGCCGCGTTTCGGGAGGGGGAACCTTGCCCCCGCCCAGCGTTCCCCCCACAGGCCCGCACCCACCCGAAAGGGCGTTGCTCCTCCGTTGCGGTCCCGTTACACCCTGGGGGAGCGCGCCCCGGCCGCCGGCGCAACGGCAGGTCGATTTGGCCCCAGGCATCTCGAGCCGCCACGGGGAAACGGTCGCGTCGGGCGAGCCCCACGGACTCGAGGCGCCGCGGCGGCGGGCCGCCAGGCGCGGTCGCCGCAGGGGCAGCGCCGGACGGCGGGTAGAAAGGTTCACGTCTCGGCCGAACGGCCCGTGGGGCCAGGTCTTGGAGGGATGGGGAAGAAGTAGGCCTTGAAGACGGCGCGGCCCCCGTCGAGGTCCAGGGCGAGGAAGCTCGTGGGCGCGCGCGCGCCGGCCGGCAGCCGGCTCTTCGCCACGGCGGCCTCGGCGTCGCTCAGGAAGAGCGAGCCCTGCAGCGACGTGAACCACTGCAGGTCGACGCCGTGCGCGCGGGCCGCGAGGGCCGGCACCACGGCCGAGACGATGCGCTGGGCGAAGGGGTCGGAGGCGTCGCCGCCGCGCCGGCCCAGCGGCTCGAAGCTGAACCGCACGGCCGAGGCCCCCGCGTCGGTGAGGTTCCAGCTGGGCTCGAAGGGCGAGCCGGTCGCCGTCAGGAGCGGCAGCGTCGGCGCGTCGGGGCCCGGGCGGGGACCCAGGGATGGGACGACGACGTCGGCGAGGAGGTCGAGGTGGGCCCGCATCTGGTCGTCCGTGTACGAGCCGGCGTGGCGCATGAGGCCGGCGAGGGTCTCGGAGGTGCGCTGACGCCAGAAGGCCTGGTCTCCCTGGGCGATGTAGAGCGAGGAGGCCCCGGACAGGCAGAGGGACCCTTCTTGCTTGGCAAGCTTGCGCGGGGAGAGGGGCATGTCGAGAGAGGGCATGGCCGTGGTGGCCTTTGTGGGGGACAGGGGGAGGGAGAGCTGAGTTGGCGCGTGGACGGAAGCCATGGTGGAGGTATGGGACTTGGTACTCGGTACTGAGGAGGAAAATAGTAATCGTGGCCCGTATTCCCTTGAGCAGACTTGTCTGGTGAGTGACGTGAGAGAACCCAGAGTGGGCGAGAAGGTCAATGGCTGATGAGCCAGACATTATAACCACAGCTGGCTCGGCTGCTCTCTGTCGTCCCGTCCTCTGTCCAAAGGCACATCGGCGTACCTCCAGTTGGAACGCAGCCCAGCCATGTCCGGTCATTCTCCTGAAACCGACTGTCCGTTGAGCGAGGAGGTGACTTGGCAGGCCGCCAGCCTTGGGGAAGGGCTGGTGAAAGTCAGAAAGTTGAGATGACGATCAGCCGTGCCCGAGCACTTCACGGAGTCCGACTTGGCGGGCTGGGCTCTCAGCCTGAGGTTCGAGAACGTCACTTTACTCTTTTTAAGACCTAGCAAAGCAACGATGGCTTTTGACCGCCACTGGACGGCTGAGAGAATCAATCTTCATTCGGTACTGCAGGTCGATCGCATAGAGCAACCGCTGCAGGAGCTTTACCGCAGAGAATCAAACGCAGGCGAGCAATCCATCACGCATCGGACTCCTGCAGCGGGAAACCCAGAGCAGGGGAGAAGCTTAGACGCCGACACTGGGTGGAGGGCGGGAGGGAGCGCTGGTTTGGCCTAGCATTAAGCTTAACAGCTCGGACATCGCATCGACATGTCCAAAGAGGACGTGGCGCTGGGGTCGAGTCCGACGACTGTCCGTCCGCGTCCGAGCACGGCCCACTAGCAGCCACCGGTTTCGAAACGGCATCGGCGGCGGGAACGGACGCCCGGGGGTTCACCCCGGCTGCTTTGCCGTCGGGGCGCTCACTCGGTGAGCTGATTTCGTTCCTTGGGCATTGAAATGGTGTAGACACGGGTGCCTACCTGCCCGGGTAAGTGTGGGCTACTGGTCCGCCGATGAGACAACCGTCAAATCCTCCACGTTGAGAGCAAAGTAGACGATTCATGCCACGAGGTACACGTCAACGAGAAGATGCGTGAAGAGAACAGCGAGGAAACGTGGCTTGTCAAGGAAGACGGCGGCCGGTAAATGCTTGGACATCAGATCTGTCAAGGAGACTAATGATAAAAGTACCAACCAGCTGATGACGAGAACATGAATATCGATCAGACAACGATGCTAGCCAGATGAGGAAAAGGACGAGGGCGCCGACTGAAGGAGGATGAAGGCGACAACGACGCTGACGAAGACGCTGACCGGACGGGACGGAGACAAGGAAGCTGACCAAACGAGGATGCCGGCCAGGAAGAAAACAGAAAGACGGACAAAGAGGAGGACAAACAAAACGACGGTGGAGATGAAAACAGAAACAGCAGACAGACAAGCTTGATGACAACTCGTCAGGCAAAGGACAAAGTATCCAGGCTCTTTCACATCATCATCGATCAAACAACCTCCCTTACATAATTATACAAGCATTAATTATTATATAGGCAAGAGGAAAGCCTCCAGAAAGGTAGGGAATGCCCAGCCGCTTCCTATCGCAACCATGCTCCCCCCCCCCCCCCGCCTCCTCTCCCTCCTACTCCTCCATCCACGTATAAAAGTACAATACAATTACACTTCATCCTCCTCGAGGCCCGTCACCTCCTTTGCCATCTCATGGGCCAGCTCCAAGATCGTCTTGTCGCTTAAGACAAGAAAGATCGAGAGGCTGGCCCCAATCACGTTGAGAGCCCAAGCACGGATTTGAACCGCCATCAACGAATCCACCCCATAGTCCCGTAGGGGCTTGCCCTCGTCCATCTCGTCGACACCAATGGTCGACTTGGACGAAACTTCCTCCTTGAGCGCCCGACAGACGCGGCCGGTGGCATCGGCAAGGCTCTCGCAAGCCGCAAGCTGCGACTTGAGAGAGCCAGTCGCTGCCTGGCCTGCCACGTCCAGATCGGCCAGGGGTCTGTCCAGCTGGTCCAGACAGGAGTAAATCGCTGTCCGGGACCAGTACGGATCAGACGGCTTGTTCTGGAGGATCAAGCCCCCCGTCCCAACTCCGAGCACGACCTGGGACGGCATGGGCATGTTCGGCTGAATCTCTCCGATAACAGCACGCTCAAAAACGCTCAAAAAGTCTTTCAGACGAATGCCATAGAATCCGCTGGCTCGGAGCTTCTTTAACATTTCGTCGCTTTCGGTGGCCATGCCGGCGGACAGGACCGGGCCGACGTCAAGCGAGTAGGCGCGCCCCGGGACCGAACCACTGCGCGCCAGCGCGTCCATGAACACGTTCCCCGCGGCGTAGTTGGCCTGACCGCGGTTCCCGATGACGCCGGCGGAGCTCGACAGGAAAACGAACCATGGCGGCGTGGGACCCGCCGACCGTCCGAAGACCTTGACAAGGTTGGACGAACCAAGCGTCTTTGGTCCCATCACCGCCTTCCAGTCGTCGAATGGCATCTTCTCGAACAGCGAGTCCTGATCCTGGTGTTAGTGACTGGTGTGTAGGGGATCAATATCAGACGACTTACCTTGAGGATCCCGGTTGCTTGAACCACGCCTGAAATGGGAGGCAACTTTGCGGACACAATGTCCGAAAGCGCACTCTCCAAAGCTCTTTCATCGCAAATGTCTGCAGCGATGTGCAACCCCTTGACACCCTGTTTGTGGAGAGATCGGGTGAATTTCAACACATCAGGAGAGGTTGGAGGGTTGCGAGAGATGAAGACCAGGTTCCTGGCGCCGCTGTCGACCAGACGCTGGGCGATGCTGCGGCCGAGACCACCGAGACCACCCGCCAGAACGTAGGTCCCATCGTCTACCGCACTTGAGGGCCGTCTGTTGTCGCAAGATGGGGGAAGAAGAACCGTCGTATCCTTGTCTGCTGAGACGAGAACCCCCCCGCAGCGCTCGTTGTCCTTCAGATGAGCCGTTGCAATCTCAAGATCGGAGAGAGAATACTCCTCCAGACCGAAAACAGGCTTGATCGACGTGGTACGACTGTTCAAGTACTCTTCGACATTGTCGAAAATGTCTCCAACCAGCGAAGGCTCCTTCTCCAAAAGACCAGCGAGGTCCAGGCGGATTATACAACCGGACGGGGAATCTTCGAATGGACGATGCGGTTCGGGCGCCATGTTGTCTGCAAATCGGATGGAAGTTCCGGCTGCCTAATGTCAGTATATTCTGCTGGCTTATCAGGGGCGGTGTCTTGTACTTACTCTCCTTCAGGATGCTCTGTGTGTTGCAAAGGTTCTTTGGACCCGGGTTGTAAACAACGTCCATCTTCTGCTGTCCGTTGTTGCTGAGCATCCGAACATGCCAGCTTGGATCATTTGAGTCGAAGACATGGAGAGGATCGAGGCTGAACTCATCAGCCATCAACTCGCGCTGGAGATCGATGTTCGTCCCACTGATGGTGGTGTAAACCTCAGCGCCCATTGCCGATGCAATCTGAATTGCTGCTTGTCCCGAAGGACTGGCTCCATGATGGATCAGAATTCGCTGGCCTTTTCTGATATAGCAGCGCATAATGAGGCCGTAGTATGCCTGAATCCAGGCGCTGGGTACGCACTTCCGAAGGCCCGCCAAGAAACGTTTGACAAACCGCTTGTCGATGTAGTGAAGGCTTTTGATCGTGCCTCCAGGAATAATAGCCACAATCTGATCTCTGGGTTGAAAGTCCTTGATGTTTGATCCAACGTTGACCACAATCCCAGCCAAGTCGATGCCGATGGTGGTGTCGCTGGTGGCACCGGTAATAGCCTGCCAGTCGTTGTACTGAAGGACGGAGGCACGGAACTCGATCTGAATTTCATCCGGCCTACAGGTTCGTCTGGGAGGGGTATAGCTACTGATGAAACAGTAGTTGTCGTGGGACTCTTCCTCTGTTCCCCCAAGCCCTTTCACCACCAGCTCGTTCATGTTGCCGTCAAGGAACTGCCGCGTGACAGGCTGCATTTCGACGCTCCTATCATGAATAAGACAGTTGAGCGATGTGACTGGAACAAGACGTGGGATGAAGAGCTTGCCTCGAAACTCAGCGTACTCGGTTTCCTTGACATTCTCGCCAAACGACGATTGGATGAACGAACGCAGGTAAACTCGGACGATACTGCGGACGACACCGAGAGAAGCGATCCAGCTGGTTTCATCGAGGTCCAGGGTGACCATGAACTTCCCGGGGTCCTCTGATATGAGAGTCCGGGCAAGACCAATGATGGGTGCGTTCTTGGGCAGCGTCGACTCTTTATTGGCGCCACGGGTCACCCACAACACTGTCCTGGCCAGGTTTCGCATGGCCCTGAAGTCTTCGAACTGCTCCTCAGTCCAGTTCCATACAAACGGGGATGAACCTTCGATCGAGTTGTTCAGATCCAAGAGGGATATGATGGCGGCGTGAACGGCTTCAGTCGGGGATAGCGAACGCAGATCCTGCAGAGTTAGAATGGCGACCTGGAGCCTCTCTTGGTTGAGCCTGTCCACAAGACTACCTGCCAGGGACCTCAGGTCCGCATCGGGGTCATTTGGCACAAGGATGAACACGCTCGTCTTGAGGAGATCGGCGCTGTTCTGCTGAGCACGGGCGACGTGGAAGTGAACGGTTTCAGGGCATTCATCAACGTGATAAGCCATGGCAATGTGCCTAGTACCTTCGTCGTCTGTGTCGTCTTCATCGTCTGAATAAAGGCCATCCGAGTCTCTGACCAGAAGCATGCCATCAGGATGTAGTAACGTCATCAGATACTCGTGGTCATGGTGACCCGTGGCGGAGATGATGAGGTGATACTTGGGGTCCGCGTTCGCGTTGCCGCTCAGTGTGCGATGCTCCAGTAAGTCGAGGATTAGAGACTTGCTGTATGCGTCTTGGAGAGGCGACAACTCTTGCTCGTTTGAGCCGGTCAGTGAGTATCGAGTAAGACGAGAGGCGTGGCCCTCTCCAGACAGTAGGGCATCGAGTGCATGTTTTGCCATGTACTGGTCACCTCCGCATTGCAGGATGGAGAGACAGGGATACTTGTGAGCCATGAGCTGAAGCAGCTTCGGGAAGCGAGTGGTGGAGGCATTGCCGTAGAACTCCTGCCACTGGATCTCGGTGCAGAGATTGTGATTGCTCGGCAGAAAGCCTGTCTGCTGGAGTTTAGTCAAGTGAAGACCCTTGACAATGACCACAGGTAGGTCCCAGTTCTCAGCAGCCATGGCGATATTGGCATCGGCACCCTTAAAGCTGTCGCTCGTAGCATTGGCGTACCCGAAAAACGTTGCGCCGGCGCCGCGGGGCACTTGCGTCGAGATGTATATGCTCTCGATAGTGGTCGGGACCATAGGAGTGCCATCAATTGCTAGGAGCAACTGAAACATGGCATCCAGTGTAGCTGGGTGCATCAGATGGTCGAACTCGAAACCGCGCGGCATGATGGACTTCGTGTTGGGGATCGTGACTTGGCCCACAGCAGCCCGTTCACCCCTGGACACTGACGTGATATTGCGGAATGTAGGGCCGTAATTCATGCCGACAATTTCAAGCGTCTCGTACATATGTTCGGTGTTGAGGCTTTCGCTTGGGGCGCTTGAGGCAGCTTTGAACCTTTTCTCGTGAATGGAAGAGAACCCTAGCTCAGCCTCCGTCTGAACATGGCAGTGGACTTTGCCATAAGCATGTCGCATCCAGACTCCGTCATGGGTCCTGCCGTAGACCGTCCAAGCATAAGACATGCCGCGGAGTGGATGCCATTGCTGCCACAGTTGCTTTGCGTTCAAACTCATCTCAAGGCCGTACCGATCCTCAGGGACAACCATGGGTGCTTGAATAGTCATGTCGGTGACCTCAAAGCCGGTGATCGCGTCCGCCATTGGTTTCATATGTTGTCTAGTGCCCTCGATAACCATGGCAATGATGCCTGAGGCGGGGTAGATGATGGTTTTCTGAACTTGGTGGTCTCTGATCCACGGATTCTCATGAACACGCAAGAAACCACGCCACCGGGGTTCCATGGGCAGAGAGTCGGCAGTCGGTTCGCCGAGAAGATCTTGGCGGCCGTGGTCGCGGAACCGATAGGCAAACGCCAAGGGAGATTCGTGCCAGAACTGCTTCGAGTGGTCCCACGGGTAGGCGGGAAGATCATGGAGGGTCTTCAGAATACCAAATGTCGTGTGCCTGTTGTAGGTTAGTCACTCAGAACTAGATGCTACAGAGTTAAATATCACTCACTTCTTGACAAGGCCCTGCATGTCGACAGCGTGGCCGCGAGACCAAAGCTCCCCCAGCGCAGAAAGCGCGGAACGAGCTTCATCATGTCCGCGGCTCATGGCTGATATGTATTTGGGGGCTGACTTGAGCCGGCTGCTCGAGTTGATGTCCTCAAGAATATCCGCGACGTATCCCCTCATGGCACCGTGAGGACCCAGCTCCAGGATGATGTCTGGCCGCGTTTCCTTGACCATGGCAGCCATAGCTTCAGAAAACCGAACGGGCGAGACTAGATTGTCAGTCCAGTACTTGGAGGTTTGGGCAAACCCTTCCATGCGACCGCCGGTAACTGAGGAGAACATGCTACCACTGGGAGAGGAAAACTCCATGGGCAAGTCTTGCAGGCAGGCCATGTACTCTGATTCGATGGACTGCATGTGGTGCGAATGATACGCAACCTGGACGTCGAGAACGCGATGGAAGATGCCCCTCCCCTTAAGGTCGTTGGCAATATCAAAAACGTCGTTTGCGTCACCAGAAATAGTCACAGACCGAGGGCTGTTGATACAGGCCACTCGAACCGTGTCAGACTTGCCTTCCTCACGAAGGTACTTTTGGACTTCAGACTCGGACATGGCAACGGCGCACATCATGCCTCGGTATCTCAGGGCAGAGTGAGACCTGCTCAGCTGGTTGGCGCACAATCCTCGATAGAAGGCTATAGTCCAGGCGTCTTCGCGGTTGATCATGCCGCAGGCGTAGGCCGCAGCGATTTCCCCGGACGAGTGTCCTACTGCCGACGACGCATTCACGCCACACGCCTTCATGAGATCTATAAGGCCGATCTGAATCGCCGTCGTAGCTGGCTGACTGATGTGCGGCTTCTGAATGGCCGAGTCATTGCCCTGCATCATAATCTCTTCCAGAAGGTCGAACTGACTGCCGAGGGTTTCGCACAGATACTCGGTGGCTGTGTAAAGACTGTTGCGGAAGACGGGGAAGCGGAGCAGCTCATACCCCATTCCTTCAAACTGGGCACCTTGACCGCCAAATATGAACGCAATTTTGCCGTCGGTTAGGCTCTTGGACCGAATGAGGCTCTCTTTGGTGACCAAGTCAAGGTTCCAAGCAAGTTCTGCCTGGGTGTTGGCGATCACAAATCCCTTCCATTCGAACTGCGACCGTCGGCAGTTAAGGGTGTAAGCCAGATTGTTGAACCTCTCCAAAGTAACGTACTTGTCGGGGTTCTGCTGGAGATACTCTGCGTAAGTCTTCATTAAGCGGAGGACGCTGCGCTGATCGGGAGAGGTAAAGGTGAACAGTTGAGGGGAGGGAACTTCGGATTGTTCCTCGTAGCTCAGGTCATCGGCCTCCTCCATAGTCTTAGGTATTCCGCTTCCCAAGGGCTGATGCTGTTTGACGTAGAAATCGCCCTCGTCCACGATCGCGTGGGCATTGGTGCCGCCGAAGCCGAAGCAGTTGATACTGACACGTCGGAGACCGGGGAGTGGCCACGAGTATGGCTTTGTGGGAACCTAGACAGGATGTGTCAGCCTCTCATCAGTTGAAATGGCAACAAAAAACGCGGCTTCCTCACCTTGAGATTCCATTCATGGAATTTGATATCGGGGTTGCCCGTTTTGAAGTTGGCTTGGGGAGGAATCTGGGCCTTTTCCAAGACCAGTACTCCTTTGATGAGCCCTGCCACTCCCGCGGCGCCTTCCAGATGTCCAATGTTTGGCTTCACCGAGCCGATCAACAGCGGGGCGTCGGAGGAGCGCTTGGCAGCGAGTGTTTCGGCAACTGCACTCAGCTCCACAAGATCACCGGCCTTGGTGCCAGTACCGTGGCACTCTACGTATGCCGTTTGGTCGAAGTCGAGGCCTGACTTGTGGTAAACGCTGGTGATATTCGCAACCTGAGCGGCCTTGCTCGGATGGATAATGCCTGGTGTAAAACTACTGTGAGCCGGGATATCGATGACAGGAGGGCTGGCTGGAGGAGCATCTTACCTGGAGTTCGACCGTCTTGGCAGATGTTCGTGCCGCGAATGACAGCACGAACTGGATCATTGTCTCTCAGAGCGTCCGAGAGCTTCTTTAGAACGACAAAGCCAACACCCTCTCCACGACCATAGCCGTTGGCACGTGCATCGAAGCTGAAGGACCGACCATCCGGGCTCAAGAAATTCAGAGCCGTCATGGGCATCATGGTGTTGGGCGTCAAAATGACTCCAGCGCCGGCGGCGAATGCCTGGAGACGTTAGCTGGGTACCTCTTCTCATCTCAGGAGGAGCTCGAAAGTGCATACAATGGAACTGTCGCCGTGGCGCAATGTCTCACAAGCCTGGTGGACCGCCACAAGACTGCCGCTGCAGCCCGTGTCGACTGTTATACTTGGACCTCGCAGGTCGTAAAAGTACGAGATGCGGTTAGCCATGATGGCGTTGCCGGTGCCTGTGGCGGCATATTGCGGCTGAAAGTGAGGATCTCTCAAAGACACCTGTTCGTAGTCTTGATACCTTTGAGTCAGCTCTCAGTAGAGACACGGGGATTCCATGGGTGCTAACCTCGGACGAAGGAACCAACGAAAACAGACGTGTCAGATCCTCGCAGGTCTTCGATGTGCAGACCAGCTAGGGAGTAACCAGTCAGTCAGGACTCGATGAATTGCTAGTAGAGATGCGGAAACAAGGGGATTACAAACCATTCTCGATGGCCTCGTATGAGGTTTCAAGCAACAGACGCTGCTGAGGGTCCATGGCTCTGGCTTCATCCTCGGCAGTGGAGAAGAACTGGGTTGTCAGTATCAATCGTTCGTCTGATCGCCGATGGAAAGAGCATTATGCTTACTGCGGCATCGAATTGAGCAATATTCTCTTGAAGGAAGTGGGCGCCCCGAAACGGAATCTTGACAGTAGCGAGATTAGAAGGACATCTAGGTCGTCAGGGTTGAGAGGGACCTACACTTCCTTGCCTCTGTCCATCTGGATGATAAAAGCCATCGATGCTCATGCGGTCGGAAGGCATCTCAGACCAGGCTGTTGTCTTGCTCTTCATCATGTCCCATAAGCCATCAGGTGAGGTTGCTGACCCGGGAAATCGGCAGCTCATGCCGATCACCGCGATGTCTTCCATGGCACCCTGATGAGGACGTTCAGGACTCATCCTGCGAGTTATGCGAGCCACTCGCGGCGCGACAGGGAGCAAGATAGGTGAAGAGTTAGGTTGATTCGAGACGGTGCAGTAGTAGGGGTGCAGCGCGAGACTGCGGGGAGATAACTCGCGGCGCGGGAGGAGATGAGAGCTTGTGTGCTGGTGACGATACTTGGTTAGAGAAGAGGTAGAGGGTGAAAGGAGAAGTCGCGCGATCGCAAAGCGTGGTGGAGTTGTGAGCGCAAGGTAACGTGAGCTCTAGTCGATCGAATGTGCAGGTGCAAGTTTGGGGAAATCAAGGTCGCGAGGTCGCGAGAGCAGGTTGGGAGCTGAAGCAAGACTGGCAGGTGCGCCGACAATAAGAGGCCGCCGATACAACGGGGCTATTGATGGATACTAGGGTCGCGTGACGAAGACGGCGTGCCTTCCTTCCTTCAGTTCTTCGAGGGTAGATGCCTTGCGCAGAGAAGCTGCCCCCTTTTACCGTAGCCTAAGGCAAGTGCGTCAAGCCTGGGCGGCTTTATCGTGCCGCAGGTGCTCACAGGAGCATGAAGCCTGATGGCAGGTCAACATGGGACGCGACTTCTTCCAGGACACCGCCAGACACCATTGGCTTACGCAATTGGCATTCGATGCTCGAAGTATACCTGTCTTTCGATTAATCACTTAGCGGAATCGCAAGAAACGTTCATGAACTGAGGTCAAGGCGTAAGAGGAAGTTGTATGGACGTGGGACTATCCTAGCTGATCGTTATCTTCAAAGCAGACAACATGAAAAGAAGTGAGCGCTGTCTTCATGTAGGCTACTGGCATTATGCCTCACAGCACGAGCCGCGAGATATTGGTTTTCTTTCTCGCATTCGGGTACAGACGCCTTTGGTGCCTGGGCTTTAGTCAGAAGGAATCCAGTATCTCCACACGCTTGCGGCAGAGCCGTTTCTTCATCTCTCTGGCACGACGAAGCACCTGTGGCTCTAAGCTGCAAGGTCTGTCGGGTGACATGATGATACGAGGCAAACGAGTACGCGAACTCACCTCATCACATCATCGCGGCGCGAGATAGCAGTTCCATGTCAAATGGCCCTCAAGCGGTGTCATCCTCTCTTCTGTTGGTCAGGCTTTACGTTACGAGTTTGTCTGGACGTTCTCTGACGCTCAAGGGCATTGATGGCTCGGTCCCTCAATTCGGAACCGAGACCACGTATTCGGGCCATATGCGGCCTATAATCCGGGAGGCCCGTGGTGGGACTTGTGTGCTCGGGCCCTGGCAGAGACAGAATGCTCGTCGTCGTCTAACCAGTGCGCCTGGATCAAAGATTTTAAGTGCAGACTTGTCTCTCTGTGCCTTGGCAGACACCCGGCTTCATCCACAAAGCATATGTGGAACGCCGGCGGTGAATGCGAGGGCATCTTGATGGCGGTGGAGTTGCAGCATGTCGATGCTGCCGATACCCGTCTGTCCATTAATGGCCTAGTCCTGGTGGGTTGTAAACGCCGACAAGATCCTGAAGGGAAGACTAAATGCATATCGAGAATGGGCTATATCCATAAACTTGGCACTCTTTTCGACCTAGTCATGCCACGCTTCGAAGTAGGACTCCGTGTGTTCATCGTCGGATCTGACCTGACAGATGAAAGTGTCGACAACATCATGATGCGGGGACGTAAATGGACCAAAGACTCTGGTATAGATGGAGATCCCGATACGGAGTTGGCAATCGCCCAAAATCCCATGGGGTTCGATCACAAAATGGTCATGGTCCCGAACCAGCTGGCCTGTGTAGCGTGTCAACAACATCGACTCGAGCTGCAGAAAGCACAGCCAAGACATGCCGCACATGACAGCCTGTCAATCTGCCGCTGATATTTTGGAAGCGGATTTAGGCTGTGTGACATGGACTCCTAACGGCCCTCCACACTGTTGTGCTCTCGTGGACGACATGATCAAGACTTGCGGGATAGCGTTTGGCACAGACGTATAGGGTAGTCTGGGAGCAGCATCAAATCTTTCCAGTTCAGGTGAGACTGTACTGAATAACAGGAACACGCAGAGAGCTGCAGCGCAAGTTTGGATTGATGGCGGCCGGATATTCGAGCTGGGAGGGAGATCTCGAGCTGTTGGTGTCTGTTGAGACAAGGGGGTGGTCGTTCGCCAGTTTGGGCCAAGATTGAGGTACAATGGCCCGGATGAACCTGGTGCCGAGATCCGTGCATCCGGGACGACCTCATGTCGCTAGGATCAGACCTGGGGGGCGGGCCGGGTCATAGTTTACCCCATCACCTTCAACATCACGGACTCGACTCGACAGCATCCGCCACTCCTGCTCTGAATAGGCCAAACCGCCACCAAAGGCCCTGAATGACATGGTTGTCGGGGTGGCGCTATTGGCTTTGGCCTCGACCTCAGCAGCCCTAGGCGCTGTCTCGGGCACCGAGCAGCAAAGGGCGGTGCACGAATGCACCATATTGATCCAGTCAATGATGTTGTTATTGGCCGTGTCAAGTTGTGTGAGACAAAGTCGGCATTCGGCGACGGTTCGACGGCACATGAATTGTCCCTGACCACGAGCTGCGGATCAAGTTGCGACTCCAGCTTTCAATTGACGTACCCCCAGACCCTGCGACCCAACGAGGCAAACCGGATCCTCGCCTCGTCTTGCCCAATGGCGCTCTTCCACGGGACGGCTGTACCACATACATCGCCCAAGCTACATCGCCGTTCTCGGAACACTTTTAACTGGTAATCGGATTGGCAACCATGCCAGTCTGATGGCCGCTTGGGGCGTCCAGCCAGGAGGTGTCAAGGACAAGCATGAATTCTGCTTCATGAAGCATCAGCGAACATGGCATCCTGGCCGCGACGACGAAGCCGCCAAGGCACATCTCAGAGGAGGCACAGGCCAAGGGCAAGACATCCAGCACTGCCCTTCAGGCCACTGTCTGCTGTTTGAGCTGCTTGATCTGGAAACTTGCATGCAGTGCAAGGTAGCACTCTCGGATTGCCGCATCGATCATTCTCAGCCAGCCAGTTCGACCACTGGGTCGACTCAGGGGTGGATCTTTGTGAGACCACGACGCCAATAAACCATACGCGGGGCCGTTCATCGCGACCTGACTGGTCTCTATACGCCCGAAGATGTCTACCTCGACACGCTCTCGGTCCTACGCTACTGACCAGCAACTTGGTCTCGTTGCCTGATTGTGCCATGGCATGGGATGGCGCATGACATGGGAGCTGGCTGGCCACCTTTGTTGAGGGAGCTGCTCCGACTGCCTCTAACCTCGCAGCAACTACACGTGCCACTGATGTATCCTCGCGATTCTCATCCACCAACTTCGGCACGCAAATGACTAACAACAGGTTCACGGCCTTGATACGCGGCTCACCTGCGGGGTTGCATTGGCATGGTGACGCGCACCAGTAAAGAAAGCGGCAAATATCTCTTTACCTGACAAGGTAGGCCGGACTACCTTCATCCTTTGCGTCATTCGTCTCCCATCGCACAGACGCTTCGTTGTTGGCTGTGTTTTTGCTGTGTGGAACTGTCAGAGAAGATCTCAACGTCGCCGATGCCCGAGGAAACTCCCCTAACACCTTTGTCTCGGCGACCTGGGTGCATGCAGATTCGATGATGCCCACTAGGCTCATTCGCCTTGCTGAAGCAAGTCTCATTCGCCGGCTATCTCAGGAGCTGTCCTTGTAGGGTTATCTCCTGTGTCTCTGCGAGAGTTGCGAGTACCAAGCGGACCTGAGGAGTTGAGCCCGCCACTGCCGCCGTTGTCGTTGTCGTTCAAAATTGCAGAGCGACATTCAGCGGCCTCCCGAATCCAGCCCTGTTGGCACGTCTTCTTAAAGACAGGCCTTGGCCCCGGTTCCACGACGAACCTCGTAGTCACCTTTGCCGACTACCAGTGCTCGAAGGTGGCAAGCATAACTCAATACTTGCTGTTTGCGGTGGTTCTGGCCTGCCGTGTAAGCACTTTCCTTGACATGAGAACTCACCTTTGGCAGTGACAATCGCAGTTGCCACTCCCCGCGCCTTCCTCCGCCTACCTAAACACAACAGATATTGGTCGTCACTACTCCCTTTTCCGCCACTCTGCCGGATACTCTGCCCTGATCAGCACTTGCTCCCAAGTACTCGATTTACTGAACCTGTCGTTCTTCTGTCTCCTCGATCCCTTCGTCACAGCCTGGCCCGGGAGTTGCTTCATCAAGTCTTCACAACACCACCATCGTCCTCTCATCAGTCCAATCGCTCTGCATCACAGTCTGGTATTCGCTTGACGCTCGCTACAATGGACACCCCGCATCAGCCCTCTCGCCGCCCGTTGTCCTCCAGCCAGCTCTCGTATCCCAATCCCACCCTAGGAGACATGGCTGGCCCCGGCAATGTCGACCTCGACCTCGCGAATAGCTGCAAGAACGCCAACCCTCTTCATCAGCATCACCGACCTGTCAGTCGAGCGCGTCAGGCGATCTTGGTCTCTTGGTGAGTAACACTCTGACCGGAAAATAACGGCCAGTGGCGGTTCTGTTCGCAGCAAGCGACGCTGACATGACACGCGCAAGTCTTCTCCTTGGTTTCCTCTTCTCGACTATGGATACATGCATCGTCTCCATCCCGCTTCTCACCATCTCCAAGGAATTCAATGACTTCGCTAGCTCGACATGGGTGATTCTGGCGTACCTTCTCACGTACATGGCCTTTGCCACTGGCATTGCGCAGCTAAGCGACATTTACGGCCGTCGCAATCTGCTTCTCTTGTCCTGGACTCTGTTCATCGCCTTCTCCATGGGCTGCGGCGCTGCCCGCAGCATGACGGCTCTCATCGTTTGTCGCGGCTTCCAGGGCGTCGGCGGTTCCGGGCTGTACAGCCTTGCGCAGGTCAGCATTGTCGAGATCGGACCGGGTCATCGCCCCGGATTGGTCGGCGCCATGATGGGAGGTGTCCTGGCTTGCGCCTTCATCTGCGGGCCGCTTCTGGGCGGCCTCATCACGGAGACAGCATCCTGGCGCTGGATCTTCAACATCAACGTTCCTTTCGGTCTTGTCACCCTTGTCGCCATCAGCTGCTTCTGGCCCCACGAGCCTCAAATGGCCAACTTATACTCCTGGTCTGCATTCGCCAGCATCGACTTCATCGGCGGACTGTCCCTGCTGTGCGCCTCGGGCTTTTTGGTGTACGGTATCCAGCAGGGTGGATCGCAGGCGGCGGCTTGGAACGACCCGGAGATTGTTGCGGCTCTTGCCATCGCCAGCTTGTGCTGGGTCGTTTTCTTCACCTGGGAATGCTTGCTGGCCAAGAAGCATTTCCCCCACATTCAGCCCCTCTTCCCAGTTCGACTTGCTACTGAGCGGGTGTACATGACGGGTCTCCTGGTCACCCTCCTCACCGGTTTGCCGTTTGTGCCCTTGACCATCAACATTCCCCAACGCTTCCAGATCATATACGGCGAACAGCCACTCACGGCCAGCGTCCACTTGCTTCCCATGCTCGGAGCCTGCGCGTTCGGGTCGTTTGCCTCTGGCGCAATCTGCAGCAAGCGCAACCTTGTGTGCTGGATCCTCATGGGGGCGGCTTCCCTGCAACTGCTAGGCCTGGGGCTCATGTCGACCCTGGACACCTCTGACGAGAATGTCCGTCGGAGCTACGCTTACCAGACCGTCTTCGGCCTCGGCACCGGTCTCGTCTTCAGCGCCGCGACGATTCTTGCCGCCGTCAAGTCTTCGGCGCAGAATGATCTTGCTGTCGCCAACGGCGCAATGGCGCAGGTCCGGGTCCTCGGCGGCTGTATTGGCATCGCCGTCTCCACCGTCATGTTCAACACGCGATTCAACACGTCGCTGCGGGAGCGCCTCACACCTGGGCAGCTGAGCGATCTTCACCGCGCTCCTTCTGCGGCAACCCAGTGGCCGGACGAGCTACGCGAGGCAGTGCGCAACGTGTACGCCACTGCCTACTCGGATCAACTCAAAGTCATGATGTACGTGGCCGTGGTCACCTTACTTGTGGCTATTTTCACGTATGAGAAGAATCCTACTCCGATCCACCAGGCCGTGGCCGTCGCCAAGGAGAGGCATGACAAAAGCTACTGCTCGGATGGGAAGCTGAGTGAATTGGGAAGCCTTCGGCCTTCCTAGGCCATACTGTGTTGAAACTGTTTCCTTTCTCTCAAGTGGGCCTCCTCGGTTCCGACATGCCTTCTTCAGGATGGACCGATTATCATTTCTATAGTTCGATTGCATTGAGGAGTTACAAGCACGAATCAAAACGCAGCCAGGGGATAGAAAACCTGACAGACCGAAAAGGGCGCGCAGGTTCAAGGAAGACTAGTTTGTTATGTTCCTTCGTCATCAGTCGTCATCAGAGAGAACAGGTCTCTATTTGTCAGTGTGTGCTGGATGGGAAGCATCATGGCTTATGATCACGTATACTATCACAAGTGCGGTGCTGTCACGAAGGACTCAGGTCGAGAACACGAAACCATACCTTAGTGCTGCATCGCTGCGCGTGATGAACGAGCCTTGATCATAGTGATGTGGCATGCAACGACTGGGACGCGAACTGGTCTCCAGTATACGCGGTGGGCCGCTCGCCGCCGCCTGACAGACAGACACCCGCATCCGCTGTCGCGCAGAGACCTCCCGAAACAGCCAGAGGGGTGACCTGGTTCCAGGTAATGCCTTCGCGGCAGGCGGATGAGCGACGTTGTGTGGTGTCACGACGCCCGAGTGTTGATGGCGGTGGTAGCACGGGTGAGGTTTTGCCTGCCTGGCATGCCTGGCAGCTGAGCCGGGAACCGAGACAGGGGGTTCCCGCTGTCTAAACTAGGTACCGAGCAAGTTGTCGAGCTGGGGAGGGGGGGCAGACGGGGGGATGGGGGGGCTGGTTTGCTGAATGGGCTATTCGGTTCGGTTCGCCCGGGGCGGGGACGGACGAGCTGGTGGCCGGAGGAGTGAGCGGACTAGCAGTGCCAGGCAATGTGGGCTCGTGGGCCTGCTTTTGGGCGAGTCAGGGTCCAGTCGATAGTGAGGGGGACGTGCTGGTCTTTCGCGTCCAGGAGTCCTCGACTGTGAACCGGCCGCTTGGGTGGGAGGAGCGCGATGGAGCAAGCGATCCTCGATCTTGGCTCGCAAAATGGATGGGGATGGAAGAATTCTAGAGATTCCTGTCTGATTCTCTGCCAGTATCATGAGTCGCGAGTCCGAAGTGAAGGGGTTCGAGAAGGGCAAGCTGGGGTCGTGACTCGGGCGGGTGACGAGGCCTGGGTGTTCTAGGCCGTTGACGATGTCGCCGTTGCAGTGGAATCGTGCAAAAGAGGGAGGGTCTACTGTGGTCTCCACGTCAGGTTTTGAATTGGGCGTTGGGCTGGAAGATGCCGACAACGGGAGAGGGGCTCGGAGAAGGGGGAATCCTTGTGCGAGGACTCTGGGTAAAATAAGCAGTTGGGTGGGCTAAAAAGACATGGACGACAACGCCAACGGCTGCCGGTCGGCTCGGGGGAGTTCAGGCTTACGGAGGTCGGTAAAGGAGACCGTTGACCTGCGAGGTGAGCCGGTAGTGTGGAGATGCCACCATAACCATTCCACGACAGACGAACCGGCTGTTGCACACACGCAACGGTCGAGCACCTCAATCACCACGTGAGTTCGTGGATTTCGTGGTTTTCTCTCTTTCTTGTCCCCCCTCAATTTCTCTATCCCGACCGGCCCTGAAGTCTGTCGAGGCACCATGACTTTTTAATTTAGACCATCTCATAACAGCGATGGTGGGTGCGTGACGACGGAGCCTCAACGGAAGGCTGACGTTTCTGTCAACGGCGGGGCGAGAGTTGGGGGGGCTCCATTCATTTGTCAAGGGCAGTCAGTGGAATGGAACTTCCGCTCCAGCGATTGCAGACCCCAGCGGGGCCGAGTGGAGCAAATGGACAGCCAACAGGGGCTAATTGCGGGCTGGGACCAATGACGTCAGGCAATCTTTGGGAAGCCACGGCGAACATCGGCCGGAGGAGGGCAGCAAAATGGCGAGGGGTGGTGGGGGCTGAAGGACAGTCACCGACGATCAAATGGTCCTCACCGGTGGTCTGGAGCACTTGGCGATGCGGCGGCGCTCACTCACGATGCCTTCGGTGCATCACGTCCGCCGCGATCTGACGGGTTGTGCGGCACTTTGTAGGTTTTTCACGTTGGGGATGATAGACAGGTTGGGGTGCAGGCTTGTCCTGACTATGACGTGACTCGAGACGTCATTTTGCTGTAGCTTCCAAGCCACCTGTTTACCCCATCTTCTACCCTCATCACTGGCGAGACGCCGTCTTCCTCTGGCCGACGTGTCGAGGGCGCATTCAATTTAAGTCGGACAGCCGTGAGATTGGGAGCATCAGCCTCCGCTGTACAGCTAGCCTCATCAGTGGTGTTGGCGTTGAAACCATTGACAGTTGGTCGGTCGGAACGACGAGACGAAAAGGCAGGAGAAGCGGTGCCGTTTCCGCGGCGTGTGCCGTCCGGGCGTCCGATGCAGTGTGGCATCCCACGCTAGAGCCCCCCGGGGCCCTGTCATGTAGCCAGATAGGGATGCAGGCGCTGGCGCTAGCACGGCGCTAGACAGGGCACCGGGGCCCGTGGCCTTGGAATCAGGGCAGGAGGCGTGGGACGACGGGGCCAATCGATATTGTGAATGGAGCACTGAGCAGCCCTTTGTCAGCCAGAAGGAGACCACGAGACACCCCCGACTTGCCTGACCTCGCCCGTCCGCCCCGCGCACCCTACCGGTTTGACCCCCGATCGGGCCTGGTCCCGGCTCCCCATTGTGACGATCAGCGAGGGAGCTATTGGAGGATGCCGTTGTACACGGCCACTGCTTGCAGCCTCGCTCTCTCTCGGTCTGCCTACGTTGAGGACAGGTTGGAGGATACAGGAGGTGGGATCGGATGGCTAACAAGCCGAGCCTGCGCGGATCCAACTCTTCTAGCAGCGGGCCTGGCTTCTGAGGGCCTCTTTAGCGAGAATTTCAGACTCGTCGTGCCTGCCAAGCCTTGCTCTGATGGTGCTGGAGGGCCCAAAGGAGTACCCTAACATCTCACCACCCGGCACTCTGACGGAGGAAACCCCCTGCGGAGAGGAAACTGACCCCGTTTCTTGGCTCTCCCCTGCCAGGCTTGCCAGCCTGCCAGCCAGTCAACTTAGCCTGCCTTACCGAAGGAAAGAAGAGAGGCTAAGGCAGAGAAGCAGGGGACAGGGGGAGGGGGGACGGGGACGCCAGACCCAAACTACCTTACCTACCTATGTACCCTGCGATAACCTTGCCATGCCTTACCGCTGCTTTTCATCCTCCCTACCTGTCTCGCTCGCGCTCTGTTGTGTGCCCCCTTTCCCAACGTGCAGTAGCTTCCGTTCGCAATTCTTATCATCTCACACTCCAGACGAACGAACAGGTGCCAGAAGTGTGTGCCTGTTGCGACGGCGCAGCGCTGATTAGTTTTTCAACCTGAGGGGGGCACAAACCTTCTCCGGCAAGAACGAACGTTCGCGACTTCTCAAGCTGGGACCTGTTGCTCGCTGCGCGACTTCCCCCGCGGAACACTTTATTGACTGCCCTGTACAAGCGGATTCTGAACCTCCCCGAAGACTTTGGCCGGCCTCCTTTTCCCTCCCACCCACCTGTTCCCACGCCGAGACGGGACTCCTCTCCAGCCAAAATATGACCTGCTCCCTCCCCACCAGCCAGCCCTGCCTCGCACCCTAAGGACGACCTACACACACCGACATTATACAGCCTCGCACTTCCCCGCTGCAACAACCTTCCAGTTCTCTTCCGCCTTCCTCTGCTTGGTGCAGCACCCCGCCCGCCGCCGCCCGCAGCAGCAGCAGCAGCAGCAGCACCGCAGTACTTTTATCCTCCACCGCATCCATCGTCACTTTGGTTCGTCACTTCAGCCCGCACCAGGCATCGGCGGCTGGCACACATCGATCTGGCATCGTGAGGACGACGCCTCACCAGCGGTCAAGAATGCCCAGTAAACCCAGCACCACATCTCGCGCTACCTGCCCAATGCCGCTGACCTAGGTTCTAGGTGCGCTTGTCGACTATCGCCATGAACCCTCCGCGACAGGCTTTGTGGCCTGTCGAGCTCCTTGAGCCGGACCCCCGTCCCTCCTTCCTGGTCCGGCTTCCAGCCTCATCCGATGCCCCTCCCGCGGCAGCAGTCGTTGTCTACAGGAACCCAGCACTGGCTTGCAGGACAGGCCTGCATGGTGCCGTGCTGTCACTACCGGCAAAGCAGAATGATCTGTTCTGGGAATGGATCACCAGCAGCCAAACCGCCGGCAACACCAGCCAAACCGCCGCCTACTCTTTCCCATTCCACGGCTCGCTTTGGACAAAGGTCGTGCTGCAGACCACATGGATTGTCGTCAGCAGCAACGCGCAATACGCGCCTGCCGTCCCCGCCATCCCCGCCGCTCCTGCCGTCCCTGCAGTGCAGTCCTCCCAACTCCGCCTGGACGGCCTTGATCATCTCAACCGTGCCATGGTCCAAAGCCAGTTTACGGAATCAACGCCCTCCACGCCGGCGGTAAATGTGCATATCGCCCCCGAAAACCCGAAACCCATTCGAGCCCTCACCGAACCAGGCTTGAAGTCCATCGAGGCACACTCCGATCATGAGTCGTTCCTGGATGTTGTCGAGAACGCTGACTGGGCCAGCACGCCCCTTGGACCCATGGACAGCTGGCCGGCCCTTCTGCAGCAGACGTACAGTCAGATGCTGTGCAACTCGCAGCCCACAGCCATCTACTGGGGCGAACAGTTCACGACCGTGTACAACGAAGCCTTTAGCCTGCTCGTCGGGTCTCGCCACCCTTCCACTCTTGGCAAGCCAATGCAGGACGTCTTTCCCGACATGGTCGACCAGATCCAGAAGCTCATGGACACGTCGGTGAAGAAGCAGCGCGCAAGCAACGAGGACGAGACGCGCTTCTTCGTCGATACCCCCAGCCGCCCACCGCTAGAAACATATCTCAAGTGGTCCATCGTACCGCTGACCCAGGACAACAAGTGCCACGGGTTCGTCCATCATATTTCAGAGACCACTCTGTACCAGCTCTTCCGAAGACGGATCAAGATGCTGGTCAACATGGGGGAGGAGCTGGGCACGGCTAAGGATGTCAAGTCGCTCTGGGGCAAACTCATCAACGAGTTCGCCTCCTACCAGCCAGCATACGACATTCCACTAGCTATCCTGTATTCGGTCGAAAAGGACGAGAGCGTTCAAGTGGGATCGAACACAAAGCACGCTTCATCCCGTATCTGCCACTTTGAGGGTGCCCTCGGCGTCCCACAGGGACACGCGATCATCCCACCGCATTTGCGGCTGAGCGAAACTGACGAAGGGCTGGCGCCACAAATTCGCAAGGCATTGCAAGGCAAGAAGCCTTTGCTGATCAGCGAGGCCGATGGAAGCTTGCCGAAGCACTTGCTTCAAGGGCTACAGTGGCGTGGCTTTGGTGATCCTTGCGATCTTGCCATCGTGCTTCCCATTCGTCCTACGAGGGATGAAGAGGAGATGGGGGTGCTCGTACTCGGCCTCAACCCACGCAGGCCTTACGACGATGCCTACAAGCTCTACATACAGCTCCTCAGCCAAAAGCTGAGCATGTCTCTTGCCTGCACCGTGTTGCTGCAGGAGGAAGTGCGCCGCGGCAGGAACGCCGCGGAACAGGCGGCATACGACCAGGCCATGCTCAAGGAGAAGCTGGCATACCAGACGAAGGAGACGATCGAGTACACCAGACTGTTCCAGACGGTATCTGAGTTCATACCCAACGGGTTTTCCATCGGCGACCACCAAGGCAACATCACCTTCGCCAACGGACTCTGGTACCGCATCACGGGTTACCCCGAGGGGCCTGTCTCCAACGCGGGATTCTTGGCATGCGTGCTGGAGGAAGATCGTTTCAAGATTCGAGAGGCGTACGAGAGGCTGAAGACGACGGACGAGGTCGACTTCGAATTCCGCATCCGAGAGGCCGACCACAAGGAAGAGCCGATGAGGGTGCAGTCTCCATTCGAAAACGCTGGTCTGAACCTGGCAGCAACGACGCAGGACAGAACCGAAAGGCATGTCATGGCGCAGGCCAAAGCCGAGCGCGCCGGTGACGGCACCATTATCCGAACCTTCACCTGCCTCACGGATGTCACAGCGCACAGGAAGACAGCTGATGAGGCCATCATGCGAGCCCAGCAGGCGGGCAATCTCAAACGCATGGCCGAGCTTGCCACGGTGGGCATGTTTGACATGGACATGAGTGGTCGACTGCTTGGCGCCAACAATGTCTTCTTTGAGCTCTGCGGCCTTGCCAAGGTGAACCCCCTCAAGGTTGTCATACGGCCTTGGAGCACCTGCGTCGTCGAAGAGGACCTGCCGGTTCTCTCGGAAAGCCTCTCGCGGCTTGGCCGGGACGCCAAGCCCCAGGTGGCCGAAATCAGGTTGAAGACGACCTGGATTGCCCAAGACGTAGCAGGGAACAACATCACCGCTCCACGCTGGGTGAACGCCACATTCATGCCCGTGAGAGACTCCGATGGCGTGGTGCAGTCCTTTACCGGGTGCCTCAGCGACGTCTCGCTTCCCAAGTGGCAGCTGGAGCTCGAGACGGAGAGGAAGGAGGAGGCAATCGACTCGAAGCGACAGCAGGACAACTTCATCGACATGACGTCGCACGAGATGCGCAACCCTCTGAGCGCCATAATTCACTGCTCGGACGCCATCATTGCCTCCTTGGCCAAGGGGCAGGAGCTGGTGGAGCTAGGTCCGCGGAGCCCTCGAAGCCCGCGTTCGTCTTCCTCGGCCGCCGATGCATCTGCCGATGGCCAGGTCGACCTCACACAGCTGATCGCAGACAGCATCGACAATGCGGAGACGATTGTGGCCTGCGCCCAGCACCAGAAGCGAATCGTGGATGACATCCTCACCATGTCCAAGCTCGACTCGAAGCTGCTGGCCGTGACGCCGTGCACGGTGAACCCGGTGCTGATCGGGCAGGAGGCGCTGAGGATGTTCGACGTGGAGGCGAGGCGGGTGGATATCGATCTGACCATGACGGTCGACCAGTCGTTCAAGGACCTGGGGCACGAGTACCTGGACCTCGACCCATCGCGTGTCAAGCAGGTACTCATCAACCTGTTGACCAACGCCCTCAAGTTTACCAAGTCGGGCTCTACCCGCAACGTTTCAGTCTCGATGAAGGGTTCACGGGAGAGGCCCACCAATGAAACGTCTCCGGTGACCTTCATCCCACGTTCGTGCGACGAAGATGCTGAGTACGAGCAGCCAGCACTGGAGGGGCGGGATAACCCAGTGTACCTGACGTTTGAGGTCAAGGATACGGGCCAGGGCTTGTCAGCCGAAGAGAAGGCCAACCTCTTCAACCGGTTCGTACAGGCGAGTTCACGGACTCACGTCAAGTACGGTGGCTCAGGCCTCGGCCTCTTCATTTCACGACGCCTGACGGAACTTCAAAAGGGCGCTATCGGTGTGTCGAGCCTGCCGGGGGTTGGGTCGACGTTCGCCTTCTACATCGAGACATACGTGCCGACAGAAGAGGCGAGGCAGGAAGCCGAATTCGCGACGGCTGCTGCGAGGGCGAGCGCCATGAGCTTCGGCACACCGGGCGCAGGGCAGCCGACACCAAAGGCGCGGGCACCATCCGTGAGCCACCGCCCGAAGAAGCAGTTGGGGAACCAGCGTGACCCCCGCGTGGACGGGATCCTGATTGTGGAGGACAACCTGATCAACCAGCAGATCACAAGACGTGGCCTCCACGACCGGGGGTTCAGGGTGGAGGTGGCCAACCACGGGCTGGAGGCGCTGGACAAGTTGGCCGAGTCGGTGGCCCAGCGACAGAAGGAGCAAGAGGGGGGTGGGGCATCGCCCGAGACGGCGGAGGCGGGGAGCGTGACTCTGGTGATCAACATCATCCTGATGGACATGGAGATGCCCATCCAGGACGGGCTGACGTGCACGAAGCACATTCGCGCGATGGAGAGCGAGGGCAAGGTGGTGTGCGGCAGCGGGGGCCGGATCCCGATCATCGCGGTCAGCGCGAATGCGAGGCCGGAGCAGATGCAGCAGGCGCGAGACGCGGGCTGCGACGACGTGCTGGTCAAGCCGTACCGGATGCCCGAGCTCATCGAGAAGATGCACGTGGTGGTGCGGCGGCTGGGGGCCGCGGGCACAGAGGCCGCGGTACGGTGAGGTGGGCAGCCAGGAGGCGTGTGCTGCGAGGACGAGGTCACTCATTGGATGGCGTTTCGGATTTTGTGTGCTGCATGTTACGCTCCTGAGGTCAGGAAAGGGGGCGGACGATACGGGTCACACTGGATGGAAAATGGCCAGGCTGGTCGCCGGGTCACGCTGAAGGAAGGAGACGAGAAGGGGGATATACCCGCAGGTGGTGTGAGGCGACACGGTTCGCTCGAGACATGGTTCGCTCTCCGAATAGACCAGAAGGCCGGCGAGGCTGTGTTGGCGGCATTATGCGCGTGGACGTTTGCATGGTGCTTTCCGAGGTGACACTGGACGGTTGGCCCGTCGGCGGAGGAACATGTGATGTGACGGGGGAGGTGGTGCGGGCGGCGGACGGACTAATTGCGACGAGATGACAGGTGGCCCGGGCTGGGCAGGACGGAACGAGACAGGACGGAGTGCGTATGATGTGAGGATCAGGCCAGAGGCTCTGCCGCATGTACATTGCCCCGGGGTGGTTTCATCATATGTCTGGCCGGCTTGTTCATGGTGTTGACGAAGCGCGGACGGAGGAGACGTTGGAGGCTCAGTCGGTGGGCTGGGGTCGAGCCGATAGGGGGTTTCGATCGCAGACGGAGAAATTCGCCATTGGCCAAGGGGGCAGCAGGCGGACCAATCAGGTGCAGACAAAATCAGCCTATCGTCGTAGCTCTCGAAGAGCCCCAGGATCCCCCACCGAGGGCGGTGGCCGGCGGCAGGTACCTCAGGAAGATGCTCCAGGTACCGGCTCTGGCTGAGGCAAGGTACCTCATCGTGGGGCCATGCCGTCTGGTCTGGCAGAGCTCGGGATTGCTAAGCAGGGAGTGACGGAACGTAATGATTATACACTGACAGCTGCGTTTTGCCTGCTCTGCCGTGTCATGATGGGAGGGGGGGCACAAGTTCTGAGGGGCCGGGGCGGGGCGAGAGGAGGGGCAGAGAGCGGAAGAACGAAAGGATCAGGAGCATCTCGAGGTGATCCTCGACAGCGCAGACCAGACAGAGTGCAGAGCCTAACAGCCTAAGAAGTGCGTACGGGGCTTGAAGGTGGGAGGATCAGCAGCTGCAGGACTGCGGCAAGTCATCAGGGCTGCCCTTGGAGCCCAGAGCCCAGGGATCGTCCCTCGGACCCCCGGGCCCCTACGATCTGGAAGCTTAGCCTAGGTACGGACGTGGTACGAATGGCGTGCCGCCGCCCCTCCGGTCCGTCCGACGGGGGAGGGGGGGCGCCATGATCCAAGGGTTGCCAGTCGGTCAGTCCCAAGTCCGTCAGGTATTTAACCCCTGGGTCTTCCCGCGCCTCATCCGCCCGGAGACAAGACCACAGAACTCTCTCATCCTACCTCTCTCCCACCCCCTCCCCCCCGGTCCACCACGCTCGATTCCTGGCCCGAGGGCATGAAGCTAGCGCTCCGCCGCATCCCCCATCGCATCCCGACGCTTTCCGCGCGCGCGTACACCTCGGCTACCGCCCACCGCCTCCCCTCGACTTCCGCCGGCGCGCGCCGCCCCAGCGAACAGCTTCACCCCGCGACGAGCCGAACCCCGCCGCCGCCGAACACCAGGCTCGCCTCGACGACCGTCACAAGCGCCTCGACAGCACAGCCGCCGCCGAGCAGACAGACCGTCACCATGGCGAACAGGGTGCACCGCGTGACCATGTTCAAGCTGCCGAACAAGGACCACCAGGAGAAGCTCATCGCGGCGTACAAGACGCTGTCGGCCGAGCAGAAGAAGGTGAGCCGCCCCCGATCCTCCCATCTGCGTATCTGTCCCGCGATATCCTCGTCGCATCCATCATGGGAATTGGAAAAGACGGGAAAAAAAAAGGAGTCCTCCCCCTCGCCCCTCGCAACCCCGCGTCCTACCCCGCGGCCCCACTCCGCAGCACCAGCGCCAGCACTAGTTGAGGACGCGAGTGAACGGGAAACGGAAGATGACCAGGAGCACAAAAGACGTCGAGCCGCGCTGACCAGACCTTTCCCACCCCCAGGACGGCGCGCCCTACATCCTCTCCCTCGTCGTGGGCCCCGCGCTCGACGACCCGCGCTCCAAGGGCTACACGGTCGTGGCCAAGACCGAGTTCGCCAGCCTCGCCGACATGCGGTGGTACGACGACCAGTGCCCCGCGCACGCCAAGCTCAAGGGCCTGGTGCCCGAGTTCGGCATCAACCCGCCCGAGGACATCATGTCGGTGTACTTTGAGCCGGGGCACGTCGCCGTGCTGTAGGGGGGCTGCCGGGACGTGCTGTAGAGGGCCTGCCGGGACGTGCTGTAGAGGGCCTGTCAGGAGCGAGGACGGGGACAATATGAAGGCCAGGCTGGGAGAAAGAAGAAAGAGAAAAAAAAAAAACACCAAGATTTGAACAGTTGTATTCGTGAGACGTTTGTGACGACCATGCCGACAACGATGCTATGGATGCAATGCGACCATTCGCCAGTGTGGCCCTCGCTGTGGCCTCGCCAGTGTGGCCTCGCCAGTGTGGCCTCGCCAGTGTGACGTGACCTGCAGGGAAGAAGACCCGTCCACACATCGCGGCTCCCTCCTGCTACTCAACACGGATCCCCCTTGCCGAGCGCTCCCCCCATGCCCAGCCCCGACCCCCGGAAGCCCGGCTTGCGTAGACCCCCCGCCCGGCTACTCGGCGTGGGCAGGCTACTCGGCGCGGGCAGGCTCGCGTAGACCCCCCCCCGCCTACTCGGCAGCGAACAGGCTCATGTAGATGCCCCAGCCAACGCCGGCCAGGCCGCCGACCAGGTTGCGCATGGGCACCGTCTTGACAAAGGCAAAGTTGACGAGGCTGACGGCGGGCCAGAGCCGCCAGCCGGCGGTGATGATGGGCACGAACTCGCCGCGGACCTTGTCGAGGATGGCGCGCCAGTCGACGCGGCCGTAGTCGATGGCGGCGCCGGACGCGAGGAACGCGGCCGACTGGGCGGGGCTGTCGAGGCCCGCGGGCCGGCGCATGGCGGCCTTGAGCGAGTTCATGAACATGGCGAAGAGGAACGTGTTGACGACGGCGCCGGCCGTCTGGTCGAGGAGCGTCTTGGTGAGCGTGTTGCGGATGTTGAGCTTGGGCTCCACGAGGTCGGCCTTGGCGGCGCGGTCGAGGGCCTTGTCGTCGGAGCGCGCGGCCTTTTCCACGGCCGCCTTCGTGGGCGCCGCGTGGTACGCTGGGAAGGTCGCTTCGAGAAAGTCTTGCCTGGAGGGGGGGTGGCGGATCTGTCAGGGTACGGACCACCAGGATGCGCGGATCACGGGATTCGAGCACCGGCGAACGGGGACGTACCAGAGATAGTTGGGCGGCGTGTTCACGATGGTCCAGATGATGAACTGGAAGACCGGGACCCAGTCGACAACGAAAGGCGTCTACGTGTGAGGAGGGGTCAGCGTCAGCCGGCCGCCGTTCCAGGTGGCGCGGATCAGCTACACGCAGCAGAGGGCGCGACGTACATCATCGCGAAAAGACGTCAGCACCTGGGCCAGGATGTTGGAGGTGGCCGAGAGGACGACGCCCTGGAGGGTCACGCTGACGATCGGTGGGAGGGACTGTGACATGGTGGCGGGTGTGCCGTGGTGCTCAGACTTGACAGAGCGAGAGGGAGAGCGAGGGAGCCGGGCTCTTCGGACTCTTAAAGGTGCGGAGGACCGTCTTGGTGTATGACCGCCAATCGATCACGGATCAGCCAGCCGTAATCCCGGCGTCGCAATGAAGGGAAACAGGCCGCGGTGGGATGTCGGCGTGGAGCGACGTCGCGAGGGTTCGGTAGGCGGGTGATGGGCGGCCAGAGCCAGGGGGAAATAAGACAGGAGCGATCAAGAGAACGAGAAAGTACCAATTGTTGAAGGACAGAAGGGTCATACGGTATATATACGGCGAGCAATAGGGCGAGATGCGCAGGAGGACGGAGGATGGGATGGACCCCCGATCATCGACGAGGACCTAAGACGGAATTTAGGACCGCCAGTTGAGAAAGTGGAGGGTTGACGTGGGGTTCGTCAGCGGTGACCGCCCAGCGGCACCTGCCCCGTGGCCGGTCGTGTGGAGGCGGCTGTATTTGGGTGCCGCACTTGTGGGGGGAGCTTCACCCGGGCTAAGCCTCCCAGGGACTAGCAGTCGACACCGTGTGCGAGTCCAGCACATACCGACCGAAGATTTACCGCCCGCCCCTCAGTTTTCCGCCGACCTACCTTCCTTCAGTACCACCCTGTGGCTTAGGTAACAGGAGGCGTATCTTTCACTGAAAGCCCCTGACTACCCACCCACGGCTGGCTGCACGCAGAATTGAGCCATCACTTGACCACACATCGAAGGCAATACCGTTACATGGATCTATCGCTTTAACCTGGATTCGTAGGTCTCGTCCATGGCACCGCCGCAGGCACCTCCCCCGGCACCCACGCGATCCCCTTGTGTCCTGAACTCCAGACGTGCCCCTTCCCCCGGCCCCCGTATGCTGAATGTCGTCCGCCTGTTTGTGTCTGACCAGCTTGACTCTGTCGTGGTCGATCTCGAGCACCTCACAATGCAAGTGCGCTCTCAACTGGGTTGTGCTGCGCAGGAGCTACTCTCGGACGACTGTTGCCGCCCGACGTGTTCCCTTTAACCCCCCGTTCAGGGCCGGGTCAGCATCCACATGCCCAGCAGTTGCGCGCCGTACGAGTAGCCAAACAGGAACTGCGTCCTCTGGTTGCGTTTCGCCCGCGAGTCTGTCTGCATCTGCATGCCGCCGCCCTGGATGTTGTTCTCCGGGAGAAGCACGTACTTCAGCGACCGCATCTGTTCCCGTGTTAGCAAAGTTCAGCTTGATGCTGTCCCGCAGGCGCCGCCGAGCCACTGCCACGTACCAGGAAGAACGAGTTGGCGAGGAACGTATAGAGGAAGACGGTCCAGCCCACCCAGCCACCGGTGCCCTTGCCGCCGTTCACGATCTCGCTGACCGTCACCGTGACGATGATGCCGATGAACTTGTAGCCCGAGTACGCGATCAGGTCGTACAGCTGCGAGTCGTTCGAGATGCCGATGAGATAGCATCCCAGCTTGAGGATGAGGATCTCGACCACCACCACCACCAGGCCCCAGGACGCCGTGATGCCGAGCAGCTCCGGCTGGAACTGGCCGCGGAGACCGGCGATGAGGGTCGACAGGAGAATGTACGTCACGAGCGCCATGACGGGGATGTACATGTCGGGGCTGTTGACGTCGTCCCGCGGCGGCAGGTAGAAGCCGTCCTGGCCGTTGGGGCCGGTCGCCTGCTTGCGCGACCAGGGCTTGTGCCTCCAGGGGAAGAGCACGAGGAAGATCTTGTTGATAACGTACGAGTTGGTGACGTTGAAGTAGTGCTTGAGCGCGTTGACGTTGACGTAGCGGTTGAACTGGGGAGGTCACGTCAGCTTTTGGAGGGGAAGACGAGGGAAAGCCGTTCTCTCGTCAAGACGGACACAGGCCGGGACCCACGTTCTGCTCCATGTACTCCTGGCCGTGCTTGAACGCCGTCTGGCCAAACTGCGCCGCCACCTGGGCCGTCGGGTCGTTCATGAACTGTCCGTACGCGCCAAAGACATTTCCGCTCGAGCCGCCTTGCTGCTGGTACGGACTGCCGCTGTAGCCTTGCTGTGATCCCTGCTGCGACACCGGGGGAGGAGGGGATCGTAATTGGGGGACGGTCGAGACGTGTTGGGGGACGGGGTGGTGCAGGGGGGGCGATTGCCCGTATGTTGTCGGCCGCTGCTGCATGGTGGGCGGGTATAGGAGAGTGTGACGAGCAACGAGATGCGATGCCTGTGCCTCGGAGCTCGAGTGTATGCTGCCGAGACGATCTGCGTGACGGTGGTGGACGAGGAGAGAGGACCTCTCGAAAATTGCGGTCTGTGTCGGCTTGGGGTTGGCGATGGACGATGCGCAATGCACGTTGAACGATGCACGGCGTACTGGAAAGGTGTTTATTTCAGGGTTGGGACAGCCACAGCTCCAGGCTGCCAGTCAAGCTCCCCCAGCTGAGCTCAGCTTTCGCCGTACGCACTGTAGCCCTAGGCGGTAGCACGGCTGGCTGCACCGTGCGGAGGGCCGACTCGGAACATCGTGCGACCGACTCCCCACTAGTGCGGGGATGCCGACCACTTTCTAGGGAAGCCTGGGTACCTAGGTACTCGCTACTCGCTGGGCAGGAGCTTCCAATGTGGGCTGGAAGGGTCCAGACGGACTGCGCTTATCGCTATCGCCGGCTCACTCATGGAGCATTGGACGGAGAGAGGGCCAGCAACACCTTGGTGCGGCGCACCTGGGTCGAGCTGCTGGATCATCTCATGACTTCGCCTCCAACCCCGACTCTTCTTTGCCCCCCCCCTCCTCCCCTCCCCTCCCCTCCTCTCTTCAACCTGCCCGCCCTCCTGAGCCGCGCCAGACATTCCCGCTGCATACCATTCCGACCGCCCATCCCGATCCAGAGCCACCATGTTGGACGCATTCGAGATCATCACCACCTCTGGCGTGGTCCTCTGGTCGAGGTCCTACACCCAAGTCAGCTCGTCCCTCATCAACAGCTTCATCTCCGATGTCTTCATCGAGGAAAAGGGTGCCAATGCGGCCACACGCGACGATCAGTCCGCGGCGACAAACCCCCCGTACAAGAGCGACCAGCACACCCTCAAGTACACCTTTGTGAAGGAGCTCGGTGTCATCTTCGTCGTGCGCAACCCAACCCCTCCTGCCACCCCTCCTCGCCAGCTGACCAACCCCCGCGCCTCCAGGCCGTATACCGATCGCTGCTGCATCTGTCGTGGATTGACAAGCTTGTCGACAACATCAAGACCCTCTTCGTCAACCTCTACGGCGAGCAGCTGAAGAAGCCCGGGACCTCCATCGTCGACTGCGCCAAGTTCGACGACTACTTCGACCAGCAGATCAAGGAGCTCGAGGGCACCACCGCCAAGGGCGAGGTTGCCGCCCCTGACCAGGGCCTTCTGCCCCAGGAGGAGGAGGCCGCCTCCGGCAACTTTGGCGACGAGCCGCCGCTCCCACCTGGCCTACACTACAGAGGTACAGTCAAACCCCAGAGAACCCCCCTACAAGCTGCCAGTCCCACTGACCCGTTGACCTCCAGGCCGGGCGCTCCAGGGCGCAAACGAAGCCTCCTCAACCGCCTCGACGCCCGGCGCGACACCGACCGTGTCTCGACCCTCGACTCCTGGCGGTAGCAATCTTGTCGTCGGCAAGGCCGGGCCCGGCGGCAAGATGTCGCGCCGCGCGCGCAAGGTGCAGAACGCCGCCACCTCGGCGCCCGTCTCGTCCGGCGACGAGGCCTCGAGGCCGCGCCTGAAGACCACCAAGTCTTCCAAGAAGGGCAGGAAGTGGGACGACGACGGCATGGCGGACGAGGACGACGGCGTGCAGCTCGACTACTCGACCGCCGCCAAGTCGGCCAACAGCGATTCCGACGGCGAACCGACGGCCCGCTCAACGGCGGTCGAGCAGATCGAGTCCTCCACCTGGGGCTCCACCACGTCCAAGGGCCAGTTCGTGCTCAAGGACCTGGACGACGAGGTGCACAGCATCCTGGCTTCGGCTCAGTCAAAGACGAACGCCGAAAAGGCGACCCCGTCTGGCGGGCTTCTCGGATCCAGCCTAAACACCATCAGCGGCCTCTTCCGGAACGTCGTCGGCGGCAAGACGCTCACCAAGGAGGACCTCGACAAGGCGATGAAGGGCATGGAGGAGCACCTCCTGAAGAAGAACGTCGCGAGAGAAGCCGCCGTCAGGCTGTGCGAGGGTGTCGAGAAGGAGCTCGTCGGTGTCAAGACGGGCAACTTTGAGAGTAAGAGCAGCCAGCCCCTTTTCATCGCCTCAGAGGGCACCACGCTGACAGAGCCGCAGGCATCAACACCAGGATTCAGTCCGCCATGGAGGCTTCCCTCACCAAGATGCTCACCCCCACCAGCTCCCTCGACCTGCTCCGCGAAATCGACGCCATCACCCGCCCCGGCGCCGTGTCGCTCCGCTCCGCGCGCCCGTACGTCATGTCCATCGTCGGCGTCAACGGCGTCGGCAAGTCCACCAACCTCTCCAAGATCTGCTTCTTCCTCCTGCAGAACAAGTACCGCGTGCTCATCGCGGCCGGCGACACCTTCCGGTCCGGCGCCGTCGAGCAGCTCGCCGTGCACGTCCGCAACCTCAAGGAGCTCACGGCGCGCGAGGGCGGCAAGGTCGAGCTCTACCAGAAGGGCTACGGCAAGGACGCCGCCCAGGTGGCGCGCGACGCCGTCGCCCACGCCGCGGCCGAGGGCTTTGACGTCGTGCTCATCGACACGGCCGGCCGACGCCACAACGACCAGCGCCTCATGAGCTCGCTCGAGAAGTTTGCCAACTTTGCCAAGCCCGACAAGATCCTCATGGTCGGCGAGGCCCTCGTCGGCACCGACTCGGTCGCCCAGGCCCGCAACTTCAACGCCGCCTTTGGCGCCGCCCGCGGCCTCGACGGCTTCATCATCTCAAAGTGCGACACCGTCGGCACCATGGTCGGCACCCTCGTCTCCCTCGTCCACGCCACCAACGTGCCCGTCCTCTTCGTCGGCGTCGGCCAGCACTACTCCGACCTGCGCAACTTCAGCGTCAAGTGGGCCGTCGAGAAGCTGCTCAGCAGCTCATAGTTTTATCCTTCTTATCCTTTTTCCTTTCGTTGCCATCATGTCACCAGGTGTACGTACAGTCAGTGGGCTTTTGGATGGGATTAATTGATACCCTCTTGGAATGACAACCTCTTCGATCGTGACGCGTCGCACCACACGGTGACTCCCAGGCCGAGATGTGCCGAGCATTGAACAAAGTGGTGTGTGATTATTACTATGTACTACAAGCAAGCCTGCACGGCCCGCCACGGGGGGGCACAGTGGCCTCTCTCGCAAACGCGTATACGCTGTAAAGAGCAGGTGCGAAAACAGGCAGTGATAGGAAGACGAGAGAGAAAAAGCCAGCCCATCCGCCGCCCATCCCCTGGAAACGTCGTTGTAAATCCCGCTATGCAAAGAGTGAGAGAGCGAGCAACAAATGGAAACGAGAGACTATGAGCAAAATGAGGAAAAGGAAAGACAATCAAGACGAATCGGCGGGTCCCTCCGCCTAAGACCTCTCAGAGCCCATCGAGTCGGCGCGGGAGGGCGCGATGCTCGCTGGAAAGAAACGGGGTATCAATCTACTTGGCACATGCGTTGTTTTGGGGGGTTTTGTATGTTGACAGTTTTGGTGTTCTTTCTTGTGCGTTAATGACAAAGGAAAATAGTCGCGACATATTCAAGGACATCAAGTCTAGTCCTCCTCGAAGAAGTCGTTGTCGTCAAAGTCACCCGGGTGCGCGTCCGAGTCGTATGAGCTCGACTGCATCATGGGCGGCGTCGCGGGATGACTTTGGCTGAGTCGGCGTCGCGGCGTGGTCTCGCCTTGCGAACTCGTTTGCGGCATCTTCTGTGCCTGCTTCGCCGTGACGGATGGCTTCCGCGAGCGCTGTGCTAGCTCGGCGGAGGTCATGCGGCGGCCGGTGTTGTTGAACGCTGTGGGCTGGCTTGGGCCAGGCTTGGGCGAGGGAGTCTGGCGAAGCCCAGACGCGGGCGGCGTCAACAGCCCACTCAGGAAGCTGTTCGGCATCTGCGAGCTGGTCGACCTCGATGGGGTGGAGTTATTCCTCGAGGCGGGTCCTGCCGGCGATGACATGACGCCGGAAATGCTACGGTAGTTCGGCTGCTGCTGCTGCTGGGACTTGCGCCAGTTGCCCCAGGCGGCAGCGAAGGGGCTAACAGCCTGCGCCATGCGAGGGGAAGCGGCTTGCAGCAGGTTGATGGCCGAACCGCGGCAGCTCGAACGGGGCTAACAGCCTGCGCCATGCGAGGGGAAGCGGCTTGCAGCAGGTTGATGGCCGAACCGCCGTTCATGGCTCGTTCGCGCTCCTGCTCTTCCATCTGCAGGTTGGCCTTCAGACGAATGGCGGCATCCTTGACAGCTTCGCGGTTGTACTCTTCGCTAGAAAGGGCAGCGATGATGTCCTGGAGGTCGGCGTGCCTGACGGCCAGGAGTTCGCGCAGCCAAGTGATCTCGTCATCTCGCTTGGAGATCTTGGTCGGCGCTTCGGGGTCAAGCTTTTCGACGGTTTGCTCGAGCTCCTCGATGCGTTGCTCGCGGGCTTGCAGCTGCTCCTGGAGAACCATGATGGACTCGCGGAGCGCCTGAGGCGAGATCTTCTCCGGCAGCTCCACGGGCTTCGCATTCGCCTTGGGTGCGGCGGCCACGGGGGCGGCAGGGGCAGGGGCGGAGAAGGCTGACTGGACCTGTTCGGCGACGGGCGACTTCGCGCGCTTGGCAGCAGCAAGAGCCGCCTCCTTTGCGATCTCAAGCTTCTCTTCCAGGTGGGCGACACGGTCCTGGAGATGCTCCGTCTTGGAGGCCGAGAAGCTGAGACGCTCAAGCAGATGCTGCTCGGCCTTTTGAGCCTCCTCGACAGTGTTGCCCAGTTGCATGGCGTGGCGGGTGTGCAGGTCCTCGACCTCGTTCTGGTGCTTCTCCTTGAGCTCCTCGATTTCGGAGGCCTTGGTGGTTTGAGCCTCCTCGACGAGCATCTCCGTCTGAGCCTTTGCCGACTCGACGTCGACGTTGGCCTGGTCAACCTCGGCCTGGAGCTTGGAGATCTGCTCCTCAAGATCGCGGCGCACGTAGTTGACTTGGTTGTTGGCTTCGTCGATCTCAGACTGCAGGGATCGGCGGGTCCGCTGGACCTCGCTGGCGCCGGATTCCCTGGCCTCCTCGAACTCGCGCTGGTAGCGCATGGCCTTCTGCTCGAGCTTGTGGTTCTCGGTCCTCATCTCGGCGAGGAGAGCCTCGAGACGGTTGCAGTCGCCAACGGCACGCAGGCCCTGGCGCTCGCCGTTCTCGAGACGCTCAATCTCAGCTTCGAGACGCTCCCTAGTGCGGGCCTCGGCCTGAAGCCTGGCGTCGAGGACCTCCTGGCGGGCCACGAGAGTCTGCTCCCTCTTCGTACGGCGAGAGTGCTCCTCGGTGATCTCGCGGGCTGCAGTGGTCATCTCCTCCTGCAGGGCGAGGAATTTCGATCGCCAGCTCTCGCGCACCCTCTCATTCTCCTGAAGCTGAGTGCCAAGGGTGTCGAGGAACCTCTGCTGCTGCTTGTTCTCCTCGAGCGCGTGGTCCAGATCAGCAAGCTGGCGGCGAGAGATTTCGGCGGCACGCTCCGTTTCGGCCTTGAAGTGAAGAGCCTCCTGCCGAGCCTCACGAAGATCGTGCTCGAGAACATTGCCCCTGTTGATGAGCTCGGTCCTCGACTGGCTGTTGTTGTTCTGGGCGGCCTCGAGAAGCGACATGCGCATCGTGCTCTTAGCGCTCGATTGCTCAATCGACTTGAGCCTCTGGTCACGCTCATCAACGACCTCGCGAAGACGGTTCTCCTCCTCAGAAGAGATGCGGAGCAGACGCTGGACTTCCGAGAGTCTATCCTCTGCAGAGCGTCGGGCCTGGACCTCCTCTTCGGTCCGAGCCTCTTGCTGCTTGAGCCTTTCATCGAGATCAGCAGAGCGCTGGTCGTAAATGCTGCGGTTCATGATCTCGACCTCGACACGGGTCTCCGCAGCTTGCAAGTTGCGCTCAAGCTCCGCCGCACGCTCTTCGGACTCGCGACGACGGATCGTCTCCTTCTCGGCGCGGTCCTTCTCGGCCTGAAGACGTTGCTCCAGGTCGGCAATCTTATTCTTGAACTCAGAGTCCACTTCGGCCGCGGTGCTTGAAGGCTCAGGGATAGCTGGCATGCGACGCTCAACGACTTCCTCGATGATGCTGCGGAGCTCGTCGCCGCGAGGCTCAGAGAGCGAGTTCTGGCTGATCTGCTCCTTCATCTCGGCCAAAGCCTGGATGACAGCATCCGGCGACCCACCAATGGCGGAGGTGGCTGTGGGCGGAGTGGTGCGCTGCTGCATAGCGAAGGCGTCCAGGATGGTCGTACGGATCTGGTCCATCCTGCGATCTCTCCGGGGGCTCATCGAGCGGCGCAGAACCGGCTCCTCATCCTCGTCATCGGCATCGCTCTCTTGAACCTCGGCCGACATGCTGCGTCGCTCGCGGCGAACAGAGGATCTGGATTGCGAAGCAAAGTGGCGCTCGATCGCGAGTAGCGTCTTCTCCAATGGCTGTAGGCGGGCCTCAAGAAGCTCGCCGACAACATCGTTGACGCGACCGTCGAAGAATTGGACGCGCTGGCCAAGCTTCTCTTGCTCGTCGTCGCTGAACGTACCATCCCAGTCGCTGTTGGCGATGATTTCGCTTCCATTGAGACGGTGGACGGGCGCGTTGAAAGACTGAGCGCTCTGCGGCGGGTCGACAAAAGGATCTTCGAGCTCCGTCGAGGGGATGGCTGGCGCCAGGTTGGGCAGCTGGTGGTACTTGCGAGGTTCGGGGCTGGGCGCATCGATGGCAGATTGGGCGGCGGGTTGCAGGTGGAAAGGAGACGAGTTCGTAACGTCGGCAATAGATATGTGCCTCGTGGGGCTGGGCTGGGCCCATTGGGGCTCCTCGGCCGCGAACTTGTTGACCCCCATTGTAGGGTCGTTTTGGTTGAGGTGGTCCATGATGGCATCGATCTCCTCGAACGTCGGCTCGTGGCCCTCGGCAGACTGCTGAAGCTCGTCCGGCGTGTCGTCGGCCCAAGTCGGGGCACTCTGTCCTTGTGATGGCTGCGACGGTTCTTGGAAGATTCCTTCCGTCGCAGGTTTGGGAGGTGATGCGAAACGCGACGCCATGAGGCCCTTAGGCTTAGGCGGGGGCGAAGCGAATCGAGAAGCGCCAAGTCCCCTGGACAGGGCAGGCTTCTCGACAGGTTGCTCGAATGGCACTTCGGCAGCCTGCTCTTGCTCGAATGCGGGCGACGGTTCGCGAATCTCCTCAAGCTTCTCGTCCGCCGAATCCACGGACTGTTGAGCTTCCACAGCCTCAGCATGGCGGGCCGGGGGCTCGATAGTAGCCTCCCGATCCCGGTCTTGATCATCTTCCTCTTCGACGTCTGACTCCGGCTCCTTAACAGGCTCCCAAGAACCGCCTGGGATGAACGCCTGAGCGGTCGCCGAGAGGCTCTTCTTGTGTCCTCTCTTGAAGGAATCATCGCCGTATGGCCGGGCATCGTTGAAGCTCTGCACCTCGATGTTCTTCTCGAATTCGAAGGGAGTCCAGTTCATATGGCGGTCCTTGCCGCCATCAGATGGGCTCGTAGCCGTGATGGCCTTAGAATCCACCATCTGCTCAGAGACACTGGTGGAGGACATAGTCGTGTCGCCAGGCGTGGCATCATCCTCGTCACCGGAGCGGGTGCCCGAAGCTGCGACATCGTCGTGCTCGACGGACGCTGCAAGCTGAGAAAATGCGGGTCGAGGTGAGGGCGTAGGTTCCGCGAAACGAGGCACCTCGTCGCCGTCATCTCTCCCGAACTCCTTGGTCCTCTTGGTACGCGAAGAGCCGACCACGCGGCCTTCGGCATCCTCTTCAAATGTTTCCTCTTCGGCCTGGTTTGGATCCCTGCTGACTGGTCTGACGATGGGGATGGCCTTCGACTTCTTCGACGACGTGAGAGCGTCGGCGAGGTTGATGTTGCCGAAGATCGAGTTGGGGCGCGGCGCAGCACTTTCGTTGCCGGAAGCATTCGGGCTGGTGAAAGCGTCCGATAGGCCTCCAAATGGCGTGAAGGCGGGTGCGTCGGGGCGGAACTCGGGTGCGTCGGGACGGAATTTGGGTCCGGACATGGAAAAGCTGAAGCTGCCATGACCAGGTGAGAAAGGCGGCGCATTGGCGTGCATGCTCGAAGAAAACGAAGGGGCGCCAAAGGAGTGGCCAGAAGGCGAGGCAACGGAAGGCACGAACGGCTCGGCTGCGGCCTGGAAGGCTTGCGGTTGAACGGTGGGATTTCCGAAGACGAACTGGCCGCTGGGCTGGAATTCCTTGCCGGGGTTGAACTTGAATTCGGGAGCCTTGACGTTGAGCTTGGAAAGAGAAGGCTTGCTCGCGTGGCTCGGTCGTCGCTGCTGGTTTCCAGAGTTGCTGGCCACGGACGGGACCTCGCTCCAGGGGTTGCTGGCGGTGCTGAAATTGCGTTGGTGCTGCTGGAGGATGTTGGCCAGGTGGAAGTCCTGCACGGGTGTGCCCAGGTTGCTCGGATTCGTCTCGATCTCGGCAGCATCGTCGGCCCGCTGCGCGTCCAAGTCTTTCCAGGCATCGAAGTTGTTGCCGCCGTCGTTGTTGGTGTTGTCCCGCGGCTCGTCCTGGAAGTAGTTCTTCGTAAGAGAGTGCCCGCGGCTGTGAGGACGAGGGTGGTGCAGCTCTGGTCCGTCGCCGACTTGGTTGGCAAAGTGCATGGGAGGCTGGAACTGCATCGAGGGCTCTCTGCTGTGTAGATAAGACGGGTTTTCAGAGACGGAGCCCGAGGGGAGGGAGACCAGCTCGTCAGCTGCCCGCTCCTCGTTGTGAGGGCTGTAGTCCTCGTGCTCGAGCTCATTGCGCATCTGCTCCTCAAGGTGGTACTCTGCTTCGTCAATCTCGGCCTGGAGAATGTCGTCGTTCTTGTTGTGCGGCTCGGGCGTCTTGGACGGGCTCTTGCTCGCAGGCTCCTCGTCAACTTCCTGAACTTCCTGCAAGCGGGGTGAGGCTCTCGCAGAAGGCTGTTGGGCCAGCTGTTGGTGAGGCATCATTGGGTACTGCAGAGACTGGTGGCGCTGGTGCGCGTGGAACACCGGGCTTGCCGAGTGGAAGCCGTCAGGAGTGTAGGGCGAGACGGGCGACAGGACGCCATGCAAAAGCGATGGAGAGTCGGTGCGGCCGGGTCCGTGATGCATGGGCCAGCCAGCAAGAGAGGGCGAGGCATGATGGCCTGGTGTGAAAGGGGAGTGGCCACCCGCGAGAGATGGCGACGCATGGTGTCCAGGCTGGAAAGGCGAGTGGCCCATGGGGATGGAGATGGACTGTCGGGGGTTGAACTTTCCGGCATGTCCAGGAGTGAAGGCGGGCGAAGCAGCCGAGGGCAAGCCCGGGCTTTGCGCAGCTGATCCTCGTCCGCCCGGCATGAAGTGCGCTGGGAAGGGGAATCCCTGAGCAGCGGGGTTGCTCGATGCCGACGAAGTTGGCAGGGGAGGAGAAAACGGCAGCGGCGGGTACTGCGTGGAAGGCTGCCTGCTGAGTGCCGACGCCGTAGCGGCCGGAGAAATTGATGGCGGAGGCGCGGGCTCTTCATCGCCGAAAGACACGCCCAGCGCGCGCAGTTTGGCCTCCTGAAGCTCGTTCACGTAATCCTTCCAGGCATTCAGATCCGGTAACGTAACCTTGAAGTACCTTTCTGCCCTCTCCTTCGAGAGATCTTCGGCCGCAGGCCAGGAGTTACGGCTCTGCGAGTATCCCTCCTCAGACTGCAGGCTGCCTTGCGCCGCTTCCAGGTCGAAGCCGGAAATGTCGTAGCCGAGCTCGTTCCATGAGGAGAACATACGTTCTGTTTCGGCGGCGGTCAGAGGCAAGGGGGCGTTGCCTTCCGCTCCACGTCCATCGTCACGCGGCAGAAGGACCAGAATATTCTTGCCCTTCCAGGGCACCTTCTTCTTCAACCGAGGTGTCATAGTAGGCTCCTTGAAAGAGACTCTCGCAGGCGTGCGAGGCCCCTTGGCCTCGCCATTTGTTGCCTCCTTCGTCGGGGTTTCTGGGCTGACGGGGGCATCTTGTATCGAGACAGGTACGGAGAGATCGCTCGCTGTGTCCAGACTAGGCATCTCAAGATCGGGAGACGCCATGTTTGCTAGAGGAGAACCTATGGTTTGGTTTGTGTTTTCGGGCTTCAGTGTTTCAACACTAGATCTCGTCCGAGGGTGGTGTGAGATCGTACGACGCGGGACGCGCGAGGTATTCGGGTTGGCACGAGGCGTCTGAAGACTCTCTTTGTCCAGACGGCCTTCTTCACCGGATTGCGAGCCGCTCAGCGAAGAGTGCTCACTATCGTCTGCTCCGTCACTAAGCCAATGACGGCTTTCGGAATTCTCGCCTGCTGTGTGTTGGCGAATCCAATCCTCGGTCAGACCACGGGCTGGTCGTCGAACGCGATTGGCGAGGACTTGGGCTGCGCTGACAAAGGTGTCCTGCTGCGCGACCTGTCCCGGGGCGAACTCGGGAGGTGGACGCAGGAAAGGAGTCTGGAACGCGAGCTGGTGGATGGGCGAGTCTTCAGAAGGGTCACTGCTGAAGCTCTGTCCACGAAGGTGGTTCCGGTCGCCCTGTGAGTATGGCGAGCCCCAGCTGGCGGTCACGAAGCGGCCTTCCTCGTCCTCGATTTCGTTGGGTGCGGTTCTCAGTAGGTTTTGCGCCCGCCCGGGAAGCTTGGGAGCGGGAAGGGGCGGAAGGACGGGAGAGGAGCCGGCGTCTTGATCGTCGGCTGCTGTCGAGGTGGTCGACAGGGCAGGCGATCTCGGGGGTGATGGCGGTGGCAGTCGGGGGGAGCCGATGCCGTCCCGAGCGGAGGGACCGGGAGACGGAGACGGGGACGCGTGGGAAGACGTCTTTGGGGAGACCTAGAGGCGCGACACACAAAGGGTCAGGCGGTGTCCTGGTGAATGGGGGGAGGAGTCGTGGCACTCCGTGAGAACTTACCGCAGCGAGCACAGCGCAGACGAGAGGCGAGTCGTCTGCAACTAATGCTCTTTCGTGGGGATTAACACCCGGTGCCGTGTTCGGCTTTCTCTCGACCGACAACTACACACGATCCAGGCAGTAGACCGGAAGGGGTGACGCAGGCGGGACGGGGAGAGAAAGTTGGCTTGGTGGTGGTGAGGATGAATGAGTATAGGGGTCGGAAGTTCGTCGCGACGCGTTCTCTCGGGTCGAACAAAAAAGTTGGCAGGCAGGCGGTGCGTTGAAATGCTATGCTGGCTGACTGGCTGCAGGGGTTCAGGCGAGAACAGACCAGGTGAGAATAAGACGAATCATGGACAGAGTGGGCATCAAGGCGGACAGCTGACAACAGCTCGACGCATTGGGATGGCAGCGCTGGGGGGGGGAGAGGCTGGGGGGGAAGAAGCTGGGCGAACGATGGCGGTGGTGATGAGAGGTCCTCGGACAGACAGACGTAGGAGACTTGCTTGTCGACTACAGGACAGGACGGGACGGGACGCTGGAAAGGAGGTTGAGGTCGTGACCTGAGGAACCCCCAAGTCCAGGGAGGTTCGCCTAGCACCTAGCACACTGCAACTCCACCGGCCTGAAGTGAGTGACCCCACTATTGGCTGGGTCGGGGGACGTGTCGTGGGGCCAGCTCATCAGTGGGTGGTCCCTGGTGGTGCCTGCCCGTGATGATAATTTTCTACCCAGCCCGGGGAAGGAGCCATACAGGGGAGTGCATTTTCGTGTAATGAGGCGGGACCAGCGCCCAATTTCGGGAGATGTGCTGGCTAGATGGGATGTACCCTCCTCAGCCCCCGCGAACAGTGGTGCCCGCGATGTCTCCCCTAACAGCGGGCCCCCGACGTAGTTGGCTCCTTGGCTCCGGGCAATCTGAACCCCTAGAACTGACCGCCCCGCCACCGCCTCGATGGAGGGATGGAGGCCACGATGGCAATTCTTGGGGGAGGCTCCGTCCACATTCCATTCATCCCACTCCTCTCCGGGGCGAGCACCATTCGTCTCTGTATGTGTCTGTGTAACATGGCCCGAGGGTCCCCCAATCGTCTGCGCCGCACGTGTTCACCCATGCCCTGTGGTGCATCGATCCGACGACGGGATGCTTGGTGGCTGCAGCTATCTCGAGTGAGGTGCTAAGGCAAGGTACCCGGTGCAGGCCGGCGGTGGGACAAGATGCAAGGCACTAGGTAGGTAGGTACTCGAGGGTCCGACCACACATACAGTGCCCGTCGCTCAATGCTGCGTCGCTGTCATCTCATTTCTGCCCGCAACATTGACGACGTCCCCCCGACCTGGTGAGCAGCCGAAAAGGCACGCGTCCGTCGTCAACAATCGCGTCGCAAATCGATTGGTCGTGGAGGGCGTTTTGTGGATATGGAACGGGCCGACGCCGCTCTCGTTCCTGGTGCTGGTGCTGGCTTCGTTCCTGGCACTGGCTTCGTGCCGGCGGGAGGCTAAATCACCACCCTGGGTCTCGGTGAGGGTTTCTCCCAACCTTTCCGACCGCGGTGGCTCGAATGGCGCCCTCACCACTTTCCCGCGTCGACCAGATGTCCCGGGGCGGCGGGAGGCTGGTAATCCCGCCATGTCTCACTGCCAGACTCCGAAGTAAGACAGCGACTCACGTTGATGCCCGCCACCAAAGGCAACCCCGCCATCGATATGTGGTGAGGAAGGCTTCGAAGTTGAAGTGTCGGGAGGCCGAGGAGCAGAGCATGTGAGAAAGGACCATGGTCCAAATAGTCTGCATAGGGACACTGCGTACAATCCGCGCCTTGGACCTTTGAGTCCAACAAGAATCAGAAGCGTCATACATCCATATCCAAACAGCCCAAACCCTGAACCCACACGTCCGATAAACCCCTCCATTCCTCAATCGTCATCGATCCATTAGCCATTTCCCGCGAACCCACTCTCAAACATCACAGAAGTAGTCAAAGTTCGCATCCGAGCTCACCAGAACCGACTCGGGCTGCGTCGGATTGTTCTGGTTCCCGTCAAAGCTCGTCCTCGTCGCCTGGCTGATGCCCTGCTTGCACTCGTCTGGTGTCGCCCTGTCAGCCGTTCGCTCCAACCCGACACGTTCCCGTCGGGAAAAGACCTACTGTTCTGCTGATCGCAGTCGCTGACCTCGAAGTTCCCGCCGCCGTTGTTCGCCAGCTCGGCGCAATCGTTCTTCTGGTTGTCGCACGCGCGGTCCGCCGCCGTGTCGAAGTCGGGCTGTTCCCTCGTCAGCAATGGTCCGCACGACCAGCCCCGCGAGGGTAAAGACTTACGAAGGTGTCGCCGCCGACCGAGAACGGTCTGTCTGGATCGTTCGACTGCGTGATCTAGTAATTCCCCTCTCGTCAGTCCCAAGAACCGTCAGAAGCAGGACGCTGTGAGCTCACCCCGGGCGCCTCGGCACCGCCGACCTTGCCGTCAAAGAACTGCAGGTTCTGCGAGTTCTGCCGCGGCCGCAGGCCCATCTTCCACCCCATCGCCAGCTCCTCGCTCAGATCGTCGCTGATCTCCATCGCCAGGCCTGCCGTCGCGAGGAAGGCCACGGCGGCCGTGAGGAGCCTCGTCCAGCGGGGAAGCATCTCGCGCAGTTCGTTCACGAAGGGGCGGGCTACGGTTCGTAGTAATTTGGCGGTCGGAAAGGCAAGAGGCTGCCAAGCGGGCGCAGTGCTCGTCGGGAGTAGATTGCGGCAGGGCGTCGGGCAAGAGAGCGTCGCGTCGTCTGAAGTCTCGGTGCGCAACACGGTCAGGCCGGGAGGGGATTGTTTGACAAGCACGCAGGAGGGGACACTGAGGATGGCTCAGGGCGGTAGCAGAATGATTGATGGAGACGGGACCTGGGTGCCCTCGCGCGAGTGCCCAGCACGGCTAAAAGCTGGGGAGGGCGATTGATTCGAAACGCCCCTGAGACGCGCCTGAAGGCCGTCTGGTGGCTTGCACGTGACCATGGTGTCCGTCCGAGCGGTGGGCTGACCTTTTTGACATTGGAAAGCACAGGCAGATTCAAGGGAAGATGTTAGGAAATTGCTGCTGTCACCGGTGAAGCTGTTCATCTGAGTATGTGCTCGAATTAAAGTCTATGTGCGCTGGTTGGGCGTGCTTGGATAGCCTCGATCTCTCATGACTCGGGCCTTGAGGTAGGCCGCTAGGGGTTGCTCACTGACGGGACATGGGCCAATCCACCGAGCATGCAGAATGATGTAGAAAAAGAAATGCCGCTAGAGGCGCAGTCTATCCATTACCCAGTGATCCAGACGAGCTTGCTATGTGCCGATCCTGAAGGAAAAGTTGAAGGTGGTCCGTTAACTCCCATCCGCCCGCCCGCCCGTGCTGGACGACTTCCGGCGAAGGAGTATCCGGGGAGGGAGTTGTGACTCCCGTGTCCAACGCCAGTGTCCTGTCCACACTTGACTCATCTCATACCACTCATTCGTTCCGTCTTGCTAATAGATGCGATGAACTCTCGCTGTCGCTGCGATGATCAGAAGTTGGACGAGGCGTTCACTTGCGTCGGCTGGTGGTAGCTCTCCAGATTGGTCTGGAAGGGCGAGCGGTTGTTGGTGGCAGTCGAGCCGGACATGGCATCGGGCTTGGGCTCGCTGTTGAAGGCGCTGGTGCCGGCCGTGTTGTAGTCCATCAGGCCGTCGTTCTCCTCCTGCTTCTTCTTGCGGTTGTGGATGCGGAAGCCGACGAAAGCCAGGGCACCCAGGATGATGGCACCGCCGACACCGACAACGACACCAATGACAATGTTGCGGGTCTTGGTCGGCATGCCGCCGCCGCCGCCATCGTCGTTGTCCTCGGCAGACAGGCCAGGGGTGCTGGTGATGACGCTTTCCGAGGTGACCGAGGTCTCGTCACCCTGGGCGTTGGTGGTCACGAAGACGGTCCTAACAGTCGAAGTGACGGGTTCAGCGGTCGTCTCGGCCTGGGCGGAAGACGCAGTGGTCTCGTTGTCACCGCTGTCGGCGCTGCTGTTGTCGTTGTTGTTGTCGTTGTCGTTGTTGCTGTTGTCTTGAGCACTGGTCGTCGGGGACGACTGGGGGGAGGACGGAGCAGCGGAAGGGGCAGGGGTCGTGCTGGCATCAGCACCACCGCCGCCGTTGTCAGAGGAAGGCTGCGCGGAAGGAGTGGGCGTGGTGGTAGGAGGGGTGCTCGTCGTGGGAGGAGTGGTCGTTGCCTCCGACTCGACGGGAGGATCGTTGGCAGCGGTCGTCGTCTCTTCGTCGGCGGGTTCGGACGGCGAGGCCGAGGGTTGGGGGGCGGTCGACTGCACGGGAGCTACACTGGCAGAGTCCGCGGCGTCATCCTGCTTCTTCACCAGCGCGTTCTCCTGCGAGCCGTCGATGTTTTGCGATACGGCCTGGGCGACGGCGATGAAGCCGAGGGTCACCAGAAGGAGGTGGATCAGCCGTGTGGGATACATGATGGATTGATGTGATGTCGCGGCCGGATCGAATGGGCACTCGGGTCTATCGGGTGTTCGCTGACACCTGTGCGGGACAAACGCCAGGCGTCTCGGGATGGGAGGAGGTTGACGACTCGGGCTCTAGGTGAGGGTGACGAATCGACGGGAGGGGGCGAGGTCGGGTGACGGTTCTTCGCGACTACCTAGGCGACGCAGTACGAGAACTGGGCCAAAGGAAATAAAGATGTATTGTAAGGGAGGTGAGCGAGTGTAGGGAAGCCGAAGCAGGGAAGAGAAAGGAAAAAGGCTAAGAAGAGGTTGACTGTCGCGTGGACACGAATGGCTCGGGGCGGAAAAGTGGTGAGAGGGATGACAAGGTGAGGCAGAGGACGGGCAGGACTTGTCAGGACTGACGGAGTGGACGGAGAGAATTCTCTGGGGGGCGGCGCATGCGCATGGGGCCATGGGGCGCAAGGGGGCCTACCGGCAAGGCAGCTGACGAGGAGCATTGTGCAGTCCTGGTCCAGGCGGTGCCGTCCCCTACGGCGCTAGGCCCCTGCAGCCGTCAGTAGTGTCAGTGGGATCACTCGCTGGTTCACTGGTTCAGTGCACTGGGTGGGGCCTGTCCGGTGCTTCCATTCTCGTATTCGAAGCCCACCTTTACCCTTTTCATGCTGCTGATTGGCTTCCCAGATCGTTGCCCTGGCTGCCTGGAACCCTTTTTGTGTGTGTCCTGGTGCTGTGTACAGTATGGCGGATTTACCGTACAGCCCCAGATGTGTCAGTCCTGTCGGCGTTGAGGGTGCACAAGAAACAGTTCCGCCGCCCGTTCGCACTTTGCACGCCACGACACGTTGTGCGTGCGCCGCCTGTTCCTCACGCCGCCAGACAAGCTTTCGTAGGACTCGAGGCCCTTGGCAGACTCTTTGTCTCGCTGTCAGTTCGGGTCTAGTCGAGTCGAGTCAATCAAGTCTTTCGCGGCGACGACACCCAAAATAACACGACACGCCTCTTGGCCCGCACGATGACGGACGACTGGAGCCCTCCAACTGGTTCTGTCAGTCCTCTGCATTCCATCACGTTTCGATTGCGTGGGAGCAGACGTCTTTGCGGCCCTGCTACTGGCCAGCAGTGGGCCACCAAAACACCATCCATGTCTCCCGCCTGCCCCTCCTCTGCTTGTCCGGGAATGAGGTTCATGCCTGGACGACTTGCCGTTTTGGAAGTCTACTCACGTCATGGTTCTGTCGGGTATCATGTCTTTTCTTTTCAGAGACCGAAACCTCAAAGACGATGATCCTTTGCATCTCCGCTGATGGATTGTTGGGCAGGCAAATCGACGACTTGCGACGTCTGGGACAGCATCACCGATGCCATCAACAAAAACTGCGAAAACAACGATACTGCCCTGATTACCGCTACCATCACCACCTACGGCCTACAGAGTACCACTCACTGCCAACAGGGACGGCACGACCGCTGGCGATCTTCTCCCCATCGCGAACCCTCCGAAGCTTCCATTGCCAGCAAAGCCTGCCGGCCGTCAACCATGGGCACGACCCCACCAATCGTCCGCAGCAACATTCGTCATACAGCCCTTCCCCCCCCCCACCACTGCCCCTCGAGGGGTTCAACAGCAAAACTAACGCGAGCCGACATCACCACAGAATGCATCGCCCCAATCCCAACGACAAGGACCCCAATGCCACCTTCACAAATACCTCTTGGTTCCACGTCACCCAACTTCTCCACCACACCACACCACACCACACTCAACTCCGCCTTGCTTCTGACTTAGCTCACGTCTCCTTCGCCCACTGCTTTCCATTCCAGAGGTCGCCCGTCGTCCACAGCCAGTAGTCCCGACCCTTGATCAACCACACTGCGAAGCTGGGCATCGACCATCCCATCGCAGCTCCCACCCCCCCGTTCCGCCCCAGGGGTACCAGTTGCATCTCGCGTGTGTCCTCCTTGAAGATCCGGTCAGCCCTGACAGCACTGGCGGCCTGCCCTGCTTCGAGCAGCAAGTCGCGCTTGACGTTGTGGCCTAGAATCGGGACCACCTTGAGGATGTTGTGGATCGCAGGCCGCCCGTAGGATGATGCGTCACCCACAGCGTAGATGCGCGGACCCGCCTTGTCGACGCGCAAGGTCTCCGCGTTGCACCCCACACGGCCGTCGTCCGTCAAGAGCGGATCCGAGACGAAGCTGGTGTTCGGTACGGCTCCCGTCGCCGGGATGTAGAGATCGGCGTCCAGCGTTCTTCCGTCTTCCAGCGTCACCGTCGCTTTGGAGGCCACTTCGCTGGTTCCGGCCTGGGGCGGGCTCACGCTCTTGACCCTGCCATTCTTCAGCACGTTCACCCCCAGCTTGCCCAGGTAGTCCTCGGCCTTGTTCGCGATGCTCGGTCGGAGCACGGGTAGGATCTCGGGGGCGGGGGTCACCAGTGTGATCGTGACCCTGGGGTTTTCAAGCCTCGAGCTGAACCATCCTGCCCGGCCATTGAGGTATTCGCCGAGCTCGCCGGCCGTCTCGACTCCCGTCGGGCCGCCGCCGGCAATGACAATGTTCTTTGCTGTCGGCAGAGATTTGCGGAACGCCGCCCAGCTCGCCCTCAGGGCCTCGGTATCCTGGTTCAGACCCAGCAGCGGGGACGGCGTTGATGCGCCGGTAGCGATGACGAGGGCGTGAAAGTCGATTGTCTCCGTATCTCCGTTCGCCAAGGTGACAGTAATTGCTCGGTTGACATGGTCGAGGTTGGTCGCTGTGCCATGAATAAAGCAGAAGCTGTTTTTCGAGTATTGTTCAAATTGTTTTGGGATGCTGACGAAGAGCTTCTCCTGGGGAAACATGTCGTCCGATATCAATGCACGAGGGCACGCGGGCCGGCACAAGACCTTCGATGCTGCACTTATGAGGACGAGCCGATACGTCTCACTGTTGGGTAGATCTGGAAGCGCATGCTTGAGGAGGTGGTGGGCTGTCGAGAGACCGCCGTACGAGCCACCCACGATGACGATGCTCTTCCATTGAGCTGACGCGGAGTTCTGTGCCATTTCACACCTTGACGAGACCAGCGCTTGCCGAATAAGAGCTGGGCGAGAGAAACGATTGTAATCGCTGTGAAAACCCACCGAAATGGGTCATCGTCACAGCCTTATATTCAAGTAAGGTGGCAGCGTAGTCGGTCAGTCGGGGTGTGACGCCGGCTGACACGTCGGTGAAGACAATCGCCGACGCCGATGGGTGAGACCACGAACACGGAGGTCGGGAACTAAACCCACGCACAATCACCTCACGCATCACCAAAGTCCCGGCCATGAGGCTGTCAGCATGGTCGCATGAACGCGGACCGCTGACCAAGCCAAGTCTCCCACCACACGAGGCAAGCCATCTCATTCCATCTCATCCTGCGGCCAGTCCAGGCACAGAACACATGCAACATTTCTGGTTCTGGAGGATTCTTGCGCGTGAGGGGACGGAGAAGGTCAATGCGGCCAGGAATGAATGCCTCAATAAGTCGAGAAGAAACTCTCCTCTAGTATTCCGACTCTTCGTAATTCTTTGTCGCGACGCAATGCATCTCGAGCCTGGCAAGACTAAAGGTAAACAGAACATCGTGCTACTATACCTACATTGATTGTTTCGCGAAAATGACGTTTCTCATCAGGCTTGAGATTGCGTCTTCGGGCCAAAGTCGTTGGACAGGTAGAGGTTCCATCGGCGAAGAGGTGAGATAGGTGACGGGAAGGTCTTGAGGCCGCGAGCGTGAGGAAAGAGGTAGGCTGGTAGGAGAATATCTCCCAAAGGGATTATCCGGACAACCAGTGTATGGCATTATCCGGGCCCCACCACCCACAAGTCAACAACTGCCGGTGGCCCCAGCAATTTCTCCTTCGCTCCGAATACAAAGAGGGACCTTACGTCAGGCCTACAAAAACAAGGGCAGCGCCGAGGTCACTAAGGGAATCTGGGGACTCTTCAACAGCATGCAGGTATGGAGTCTTGTGTCGTGATTCGAGCGCTTGAGCTCACAGCCGGCTGGAGTTTACTTAGGCTTCGGCTCGTGATCACTACAACATTCGGCTTCTCCACGATCACCATGCCGATCACTTGGCGGCGGCCTGACATCACCACCCCTCATTCGAGCGCGAAAGTTGGGGGCGTTATTGCCTGATTCGAAGCCCCTCCCGGCCCGGATTCGGGACAAGAGCAGCGACTTCGACACCTTGTCCCGCGATGCCACCCTTGGCTTGCGGGGGACGAACCGCTTCTGTACCTGGCCCTCCCCGGACGGCACTTTGCATCCCCGCATTCGAACCTGACTAGTCCAACCTGACTAGTCAGTAGCCTACCTGAACAAGGACAATGCGACCAAGGCACGTACACATCGCGGGGCCCCTTGCGGGGATGTCGGCCTCGGCCCGTCACTGGAGACGACGCTCGGTACAACTTCCCTGCTTCAATGGCCAAGTCACAGCGTCGGCCGAGCCTCTCGGTGCCATCTACACCGTCGCGGACTGGTTCGGCTGTAGCTGTTGATGAGCTGCTGGGAAGTCCCAGCAGCACGTTCGGCTTCACGAGGAGTCGCGTATAAAAAGGCGTGGCCCCAGGGCGTCTTCGGAATCTGGATCAACTTTGTGCTCAGCCTAGTCCATCCGCAGTCTCAGCCTCAGCCCATCATGCAGCTCCGATCGCCGTTTTCCTCGCCTCTTCTGCTCCTGGCCCTGGCCGAGGGCAGCCTCGCAGCTCGTGCTGAAGAGGCTCTGGCCGCTCTCTCTCTCACCAACATTGCAGACGTTCGCGGAAACATCCATCTTCCCGCCGAGGCGGACGGCCTCCCGATCACATGGCAGAGCAGCAATGCCGATGTGGTGGCCACAGACGGCATCGTGAACCGTCAGTCTGCCGCCTCTGAGGTTGTTCTCACGGCTTCCGTCGAGTTTGAGGGCGCCCAGCACGAGCGCCAATTCAATGCCTCGGTTCGCCAGGCCGTCCAGCTTGATGCCTTTGAGGCATATGCCTTTTCGTACTTCACGGGCAGCAGCCTTGAGGGTGAGAACATCTTCTTCGCCGCGAGCAACGGCAACGATGCCCTCTCCTGGCAGGAACTGAACGGAGGCAAGCCGGTCTTGAGGTCAGAGTACGGCACCAAGGGACTGCGAGACCCCTTCATCATCCGCTCACCCGAGGGCGACACCTTCTACATGATCGCCACCGACCTTTCCATCGGCAGCGGCACCCCCTGGGGCGAGGCTGTCCGTCAAGGCAGCCTCTACCTCGAGGTGTGGGAGTCCAACGACCTTATCAACTGGTCTGAGCAGCGCCACGTTCGCGTTTCCCCCGAGACCGCCGGCAACACGTGGGCGCCCGAGGCCTTCTACGACGCCGAGAGCGGTTCCTACGCCGTCTTCTGGGCATCCTCGCTCTATGCCGAGGATGACCCTGAGCACACGGGAGACTCGTACCACCGCATGCTGTACTCTCTCACCCGTGACTTTGTCACCTTCAGCGAGCCTAAGATCTGGCAGGATGCCGGTGACGCTCGCATCGACACCACCGTCCTGCAGGCGGATGGTGCTCTCTTCCGCTTCACCAAGGACGAGGGCGCCGCCACAGGCTGCACCGATATCATCCAGGAGACGTCCGAGTCGCTGCTCGCAGGCATGGACGCGTGGACCATTCAGGCTACTTGCATTGGCGCCGACGCTGGCCTCAGTGCTGTCGAGGGCCCGACGGCGTTCAAGGCCAACCCCGACGATGTCAACGGCGAAAAGTTCTACCTGTTCGTCGACGAGTACGGCGGCCGTGGCTACATTCCCCTGGAGACTGCCGATCTGAACAAGCCTGACTGGAAGGTCTCTGCGTCATACGACCTGCCTACCAGTCCGCGCCACGGTACCGTCATCCCCGTGACCGCCGCCGAACACGAGGCTCTCGTGGGCGCTCTCAGCACTCGCCGATCTCGCCGGTCGAAGGCCTTCAAGGCCGCCAGACAAGCCGAGGATGCGGTCAGTCAGTTTTGACTAGCCGACCGTTCGCTGCTCAAGGTTGACCCGATCGTCAACGACACACTCCGAACCGTCATCTTCCCTGTTGTTCCCGGAACCGATCTCACGAGCCTCGCCCCGACCTTTGTCACCGCCGAAGGTGTCAGCGCCTCGCCCGGGTCCGGCACAGTTGTCGACCTGACGTCCGAAGCAACATACACGATAACGAGCGGTGATGGTTCAGAAACCAAGTGGATCGTCTCGGCCGTGGAGATGCAGAGCCCCGTGTTACCTGGTCTCTGGGCTGATCCGAACATCGCCGTTTTCGACAACACGTATTACATCTACGTCACGACCGATGGGTTTGAAGGCTGGGGAGGTAACGTGTTCTACTGGTGGAAGTCGGCCGACCTCGTCTCCTGGACGCGCGGCGAGGAGCCCTTCCTCGTCCTCGACGGAGAGAACGGCAACGTGCCCTGGGCAACCGGTAACGCGTGGGCGCCAACGATCGCTCTGCGTGACGGAAAGTACTACTTCTACTTCAGCGGCGAGAACCTGGCTTACGACAACGGGCGCAAGACGATCGGCGTGGCCGTGGCCGACCATCCCGAGGGTCCTTTCACGGCGGAGCCGGAGGCGATGATCGTCAACGAGGGGGAGGTGACGACGGGGCAGGCGATCGACCCGGCGGCCTTCGAGGACCCGGAGACGGGCAAGTGGTATCTGTACTGGGGCAACGGCGAGCCGGGCCTCGTGGCGGAGCTGAGCGACGACATGGTGTCGCTCAAGGAGGGCACGACCCAGGCGATCGAAGGGCTTGTTGACTTCCGCGAGGGCACCTTCGTAAACTACCGCGACGGCGTGTACCACCTGACGTACTCGATCGACGACACGGGATCAGAGAACTACCGCGTGGGCTACGCGACGGCGGACAACGCGCTCGGCCCGTTCACGTTCCAAGGCGTCATCCTCGAGAAGGATCCGTCGAAGGGCATCTACGGCACGGGGCACAACTCGGTGCTGAACGTGCCGGGGACGGACGACTGGTACATCGTGTACCACCGGTTCGCGATTCCCGAGGGCGGCGGTTTCCGGCGGGAGACGACGATTGACAGGCTGGAGATTGACGAGGAGACGGGACTGTTCCAGAAGGTGACGCCGACGCTGGAGAGCGTGGCGCCGCAGAGGATTCCCGGGGTGCCGAGGCGGCATCTCAGGGGGTGAGCAGGGGGGGGGGGGGGGGGGGGTGGTTGCTTTGACGTCTGGGTCTATCTTATGTATATGATTGAATTTTGAGATGAACATATTTTTGTGGAATACGAAGCAGGAGCAGAAGAAATGTACGGCAAGCCATCGATTGTTCTTTCGGCCCTCACCCCCACGTTCGGATCCGATCCCGGGCCGTGACAGCTTGGCGATTCCGCTGCCCCGGTTTTGCCGTCGCACTGGCTCCACGGCTCATCTCACTGTGGTCGCGACTCGGCTGGGCTGGGCTGGGCTGCTCTGGGCGACAGAGCCGATCAACGAGCGGATCGCTGGTACGGGATCGGATGGTCTACCGGGGGAGCGAAAGACGAGATGACAGAGGGGGATCGACGGGAGGTGAAACGTTTTTCCACCCACCGCCACAACACGAGTCGAGTCGGCAGCGAGAAAGCAGCAGCAGAAGCAGAAGCGAAGCAGGAGCAAGAGCAGGAGCCGCACGAAGGGGGGGCGATAGCGAAGCGAGGCATGACGGAAATGACATCAACCCATGCCACGGATAGAGAGTCGCATGAGGGCCACGAGGGTCCCCCCCCACGACAAACCACGACAGGCGATGCCTCTTTGGCGCGGCTGAGGGCTCTGCTTGAAACTGTCCAAATTTCCGGCCAAGACTCGTCGGGTCGAGGCGCGCGTCAACTCTGGCAGCTCTGTCGACGGACAGCAGGGAAGACGGCAGCAACAAGACGCACAAAAGGGCAGAAATGGACGTGAGAGAGGGGCGCGGTTGGGGCGCTCGCCGTTTCAGCACATCCCCGGCAACCCTGTCGACTGTCGAGACGATCCCTGTCGCCTCCTGGGAGGCGCCGGGGGTTGACAGGAGACGGACATGCTCGTGGGGCCCAGGACTCGGCCGACGAGCCTCAACGTGGTTTAGACAATGGGGCCGCGCCCCCGTCTGCCCAATCGCCAACCTTCCCGCCGGCTGACATTTGCTCACCGTCGCGGGTAAGGATCGTGACGAAGCCTTGCCTGGCCGGCCGCGAGATTGGCTGTCGACAGAAGGGGGAGGTTCCACGGCAGGGATGCGAGATCAGATCAGGAGAGGGCGAAGGGAACTAACAGAGAGTTCTGGAGCCTCACGATGCTTGTTCCTGCTCCTGCGTGAGCACGGGCGAGAGAAAGGGGGGGGGCCTGGTTCGACCATCTCTGGTATAAGAGTCGCCGTCTGGGAGCTGCTCTCTCTCCCCGTCGACCTCTTCCGATTCATTCCCATCCAGCCCGTTTACCATTTCCGAGTTTCATTCTCTCACTCGTTCGCGATTTCGCTCTGCCATTCTTTACTGTGCTAGTCACAAGTCGTTCATTCACACAAAACCAGCTTCATTCATTCCATCACCATCCTCCAGGTAGATCACTGGACGATTCTTGACCAACTTTTTTGCTCTACACAAACAATCAACCGAACCCGTTTCACCAAAACACCCCCGTACATCCCCACCGACAAGATGTCTTCCAAGATGCTCTCCGTCCTCTCCTTCGTGGCCGCCGTCTCGGCCCACGGCATCGTCACCTCGCCCACCCCCCGTCCCGCCGGCGATGCCTTCCGCACCGCCTGCGGTGCCACGATGCACAACATGATCAACGCCGACCCCCTCGGCAACATCCAGGGCATGGAGCAGGGCCGTGACGCCTCGCTCGCCTCCGACGGCTGCAAGCTCGAGCTCTGCAAGGGCTTCCTCTTCGAGGACAACGCCGCCAACGTCCAGTCCTACTCGCCCGGCGAGACGGTCAACATGCTCGTCAACATCGGCGCCCCCCACACCGGCGTCGCCAACGTCTCCGTCGTCGACACCACCACCAACTCCATCATCGGCACCCCCCTGATCGAGTTCACCAACTACGCCTCGACCGCCACCGGCGTCGACGCCAACAACACCGACTTCAGCTTCGACCTGCCCGCCACCCTCCCCGCCGACTGCTCCACCGCCGGCAACTGCGTGCTCCAGTGGTGGTGGGACTCTGACGAGGCCGGCCAGACCTACATGAGCTGCGTCGACTTCACCTTTGGCGGTGACGGCTCCGCCGCCCCGGCCCCCGCTCCCCCCGCCGAGAGCTCCGCGCCCGTCGTCGACGAGCCCGCCGTCCCCACCACCACCGCCGCTGCGCCCGGTGCCACCACCTCCGCCGCCGCCCCCGTCGTCGACGAGCCCGTTGTCGAGGAGCCCGTCAGCGAGGCGCCCGCCGCCCCCACCACCACCGCGGCTCCCGTCCCCACCTCCGTACGTGCCTCGCCCTCGAGTCCCTGATTCTCCCTCTCCGCCTTCGTACTGACACACCTCGCAGCCTCCTTCCACCTGCACCCGCCGCCGCGTCCGCCGCAACTCGGCCGCCGCCAAGAAGTATCGTGCCGCCAAGCGCGCCGCTGCCCTCCGCCGCTAAGTCTCCGGACCGGTGCGGTGTTGAGAGACGCGGGTAGAGAGCTTCGCGACCTGGGAGGGCGGAACCCCCTTCCGGTTCGCGCCCCCCCCCCCTGATTCTTTGTACATACTACATGAACCAAACATATGTAAACAAGACCTGTAGAGATGGAGGACGAAAGTTAGACGGGCTGGAGGAATGGCGGCGCCGCCTCCGTTCCTGAATTGACGTGTTCACACCCATTTTGACACTGCCTGCGTGATGCTGTCTGCGTGATGCATATGTCTGGCGTGGCTCGAAGTCAGCGTGCGGTTGAGCGTGAAGATCGTGATGGTGGGGTCATAAGATGGGCACGTATGATGGGCGTGCGTGGAGGGATGATCTGCCGTGGTGCCCGAGGGGGGCCATGTGGCGATGAAACGGTAGACGGACGGCGATCGGACATTGACGACGAAGTTCCCACGGATCTAACTTCGCGTGATCACTCATCTCGATGCGATGCAGCATAGAAAATTGGTTCAGCATGGTCAACCACAGCTACCTCGGTCGATGAGACTGAGCACGCCGGCGAAAGAAACGTGATTGCCAGCGGGAGACCTCACCGACGCTGAACCACAACGCTGGCCGTCTTGGACTCTGCCAACAGAGCATCCGTCCATCTCGCCATCACTACGGGGCCCGGCAGGCTGAAGCCGATAAAACATCGTCCACCAAATCATCGCACACGTCAGAGAAGATGACACCACTAGGAAAGTCCCTAAGTCCATCAGTTGCTGTTCGCTTCGTCAGGTTCGGACACTCACGTCTCGGGGTCGAACCCGTCCTCGCGCAGGCCCTGCCGAAGCACCTCCAGGGCGCCCTTCAGCTCGCGGGCCTTGCGGTGCCAGTACTTGATGCGGTCCTCGGCCGCGCGCGAGACGGACGTGCTCCCGTAGGCACGGACGAGTCTCTCCAGCCAGAAACGGAGGTGGCCTTGGACCATCGCCAGGGTCGACCGGCCCTTGGACCAACGCTCGAGGCGGTCGAGGCGGTACTTTTCCTCGGCTCTGTAGACTTCGGCGAGTATATCGGCGGCGTTTGGGGCAGGGGCCGGGGTGGGAATGACGAGGCAGACGTCGGCTTTCAGAGCCATCTTGGTCCTTGATGGGGGATGATATCAACGAGAATGAAGAGATAACTTTCGTTGGGTGGTTGTTGGACCAGATGGGATCATGGACACGGAAGAAGAGAGTCAGGGTGAAGGGCCGCTGGACGTGCTGATGGCGTCTGAATCCCTCGAGGATGTGGGAAGCGTCCGATCAAGTCAACACGAGGCGGAAGAATGGGTAGATGAAGCTGCCCAGCGGGGATGATATCGGATGGGCAAGCAGGCGCGGAACTATATCTTGGCTCCTTCCAAGTCGTCTCTGAATGGCTACTGAGGTGGTTGTACAGTATAACAGGTCAAATCGAACCGTCTCATTCACGGATCAAGCAGCCATTCCGAGCCCTTGGGTGCTCACTCGGTCTCTACTGAACTCAACAGCATACATCCCAGATACCTTACGACGGTACTCCAAATCAGGCGCCTCCATGCAGCAGCACCAGCACCAGCACCAGCACCATATAGCTTTGCGAATGGATCAAGTCAGCTACAGGGACTTCGGGAGCACATGGCCAGACCCTTGACGCGGCCGTCAAACCTACCACAGCAAAGCCATGTATGTTGACATCCGCAGTAACGAGAAAAGAGGCAGAGAGAACATCAAGGAATGGCCCATCAGAACAATGGAAAGCAAGGCGGCCGCTCTCTTCTTTGGTGCATGGAGTGCCTACCCACCCACGGCCAGGCGGGTAGCTCATCTGGCTGTCTCTTGGCCCCCAAAAACGACCGCCAGACGACACAAACATCACAGGCAGTGCCGTACCAAGAGAATGGAACCTGCTGAAAGTTTGCAGGTCGCCCATCTCCATCGCCCCCAGCCTCAGCCTGCTTCCCAGACCGAGCGGCAGCCGGTCAGCACCAACGCCACCCACAGGCGACATGGATCACGCCGTGCCCATTGTATCAGCACTCACTCGTGTACTTGTACACGTTGACGTGAGCACTCATATCTCAAGCCTGGACCCTTGCATACCGCATCTACATGTGTGTACTTCCAGGTCAGGGCTGCCACCAGCGCCATGCGCCCTGTGAGGCATCGTGGATGGACCCCGTCCCTCATGGACTCCCACCGTGCAACCTTTTCACAAAATTCCTCGGATCCAACACTTGGAAACTCGAATCACCCTGGGCACTGTGATTTTGTTGGGCCGTTGGAAGAAACGTGCACATAACCCCCCCGCCGAAAGCCGTGTGATAGAGAGCCCAGGCCGTCTCACCTACAGCTTTCCCACTTCTGCAGACCTTACGTACATCGTCCCTACTCTTCCCTGGGAGATCAGTGGTTCGATCCTACATATGGCTGTCTCCCAATAGCTCCAGCACTTGTGCTACAACGTCCCGCGGAGGGGCAATTTAGCAGATGTTGTGACACCCGGTCAGCATGTCAGGCCATGTCTTCACGCATCGACCCGACAAACCGGAGTCAGCGCGGCCGCAGACTAAGCATGTTTTCACCCTCTCTCCAGACATTGTTCGTCATCTGCACCTCGCACATTCGAGGTCGGGGCTTTTGGAGGACAGCACCTCACTTTGGCCCGTCTGTCAGTGCAGGGAACAAGCCCGCCAACAAAGGAGAGGGCCACTCGAAAAACAGATTCGGTTGGCAGCAAACAAGCAAGACATTCTTACACCGCACTTGACTCCCAGTGCCAGACCCGACCGAAAAGACACGGCGGCAGCTCCTCTACTCGGGCGCAACGGGATGGGAGGGGGGAAGAAGCGGGCGCCCAATGAGGACGAGCGCCCAGAGCCCTGCGCTGCGCTGCCGATGACGAATGTTTGCTCGAAGCCGCATGGCTGAGGATGGGAACCCAGCTGATGTGACGGCCACATCACGATGGAGGCCAGAGGCTTGAGGGACGGAACGTGGCCCAATCCCAACAGTTCCCGCCGCCGTGGCTGCAGGTTTGCTTTCTCCCCTCTCTCGTCTTCACTCGGTGGTGTGATTCTGGCAGTCCTGCTCACGATGGTGCTCGATTCTGGCCTTCGGGCATTCATCTGACGCGTACGAAGGGGCTCGTACCGGGAGCAACTCGACGACGCTCGAGTGGTGGTCTCGCGACACGGGACATCGTGATGTATCAAACGTCTCTCTCACACCCGCTACGCGGGTCTTGCACCAGCTTCCCAGAGAAGCAAAGAGGACCCCCGGCGGAAATAGAGACGCGGTTGCACAACAGCCGCAGCCCGACCAGGGTCGTCGATGCTGCCACAACCCGAAGGATGGACGGTGTTGCGCCCGTCAACCTCCTCCCCCTCAGCTCACTGCAGCCTGTCGTGTCCCCACCGCGCAAGCAGCTCGAGGAGAAAGAAGTGACAGGACAGGGCGGGGTCGACTTGAATTCACTGATTGCCTGCTTACCGCCTGGCTCTTCTCGCCTCGGGACCGTTGCAGGTGCTTGTGCGCCGTGAGGTAGGTCGAGATCTCAGCGTCGCAAACACACAGCCAGGCCCAACCCCCCGACAGTGAGAGCCATTAAACATTTCCTCGTAGGTTTCAGCGTGGCTGAAAAGCAGAAAGACAAGTGAGTCACGGTAAAAACAAGGCAAAAACGCTGAAGAGGCGACGAAAGCTGCGAGGTTTTGCTTCGCAGCCTCGGGGCCTCGGAGCGAGCAACGACCACGGCGCGCGCCCCGCCGCTGAAAGACTCACTGCATGAAGGCGAGACAGCTACTGCACGGCCGGGATAAAAAGAAAGAAAGGAATCAAGCCCGTCATACACAGTGGGGGAGCCACGAGGTCGGACCCGAGCCATGCAGATGTTTGCTCCCCAAGGGCGTCCGCTAGCTTGGCCCATTTCCCGAGCCTGCGTGCGGGGCCTCAATGTGACAACATGCAGAGCGTTGCGAGGAGAGGCTCGTCACTCGTCTGCAAGTCATGGGCACTCGTTGGGGGCGTCAAGTCAAATCGAACGGGCGCTCTGATTGTCTCTTCGTCTTTCCTTGCATTCCAAATGTGACGGGTGTGACGAGAATTGTGATCCCTGCAGACCGAGAGCTAACCGAGCGGGCAGATGCTCTTGTGAAGAAACATGATACTATACTAATCAACGCCATCATATCATATTCTTCCGGGGGGGGGTGGCAATCAAACGACGGGGCCTGGCGGAGAAGAAGGGTGAGCCGGGAAAGCAAACACGACGGGCAAGCTGACAACCTCCACACCCCCCGCCCCAGCAATCATGGAGCGTCGCCAGGCAGCAGGCTGTGATGATTGCTCCCCATGTCTTCGTAAACAGCTATGCATGTGCTCGAGCAGGTCAGTTCGAGTCGAGTCGAGAGGATCGTCGAGCGACTGAGTGCATGCATATGCTCCTCCAACGCTGGGCTCACGCGCTCATCCCGTGCCCACACTCTTCCAGCCGACCGATCTGTGCTTCGATCTCTTGGCTGCGTGCTAAGCTCCGGCTGACGGCTGCATAAGGTTCGAAGGAGTCTGCAACATCACCAGCCGAAGAGGGGGGTGGCAAGGCGAAGTCCAATGATCCGCTCAACCGCAAATACCACTTACATGTACTTACTTGTACATATTCCAACCTCTTTCAACTTGCTTCACCGGCATGGGAACACCGGATCCGCCTTCGGGATTCGCCGTCAACGCCCTCCCGAACAGTGGTTGAGGCGTCAAACACTCTCAAGTCATATAAGGAACGCCGAGGGCTGGCTTCATCTCCATTCTCCCTTCACACACCCCCTTCTTGACCCCTTTTCAGACCCAAGCCTGAACGTCCCGTAAGAATTTTCACATCTTGTTGCCTCTCACATCTACACCATCATGTCTTTCGGCAAGTTGACCCCCGAGCTTCGGCTACGTGTCTGGGGATTCACCTGGGAACCTCGCGTCGTCTCCTTTGGCGACGAGGATAACGAGGCCCCGGTACCGGCCTTTGCTCTCCCAGAATCCGCACATGTCAACCAGGAGGCCAGGCAACAGACACTAGCTCACTACCCCTTGGTCGAGACCAGGCAGCACGAGAACCGCTCGGTCGACGTGCGGTGCAACTACGGCCTGGACACCGTCCGACTCTACCCCGGCCTCGGCGCCTTCCCCGAGATCAAGGGTCTCGACGTCGCCAAGATCGAGCGTTTGGTCGCCGTGTCCTATCAGCTGTGCGGCACCTCGCACCAGAGCCACGACGACCAGAGGTACGAGACGTACCGCCAGTTCGCTTCCCTCTGCCACGGCGAGGCCCCCATGACCCTCGACAAGACCCTGCTCGCCGTCTTCCCCAGCCTCCAGCACTTCTGGGTCACGGCCTACGAGCTGAAGGACGCCGCCCAGGGCGGCGCCGAGGCCTGGTGGCGCGGCACCGGCGGGCGACCCGTCGGCGGCCCGCTCCTCGTCGACTACCGCTTCGCCCCGGCCACGGGCCACGTCGGCACGACCACGCTCTCCACGAACGACACGGACACGGTCATGGACGCCTCGACGAGGTTCTGGGCCGAGGACCCCGACACCACGCCCGAGGTGGTCGCCCGCATCGAGCTCGTGCGCGGCAGGGGGCCGAAGCCGCGGGAGCAGGGTGAGTGGCTTCGCTGCTGGGAGCCGGTGCGGCCTTACACGCCCGAAGAGGGCAGCGAGACGACGAGGGACAGGCTGATGTGGCGGCTGGTGGCCATGGAGGTTGCTGCGTTCTTGGGCAACGGGCCCGACTTTTGATGCTGGGAGGGTCGGGATGTCGCCCATTCATGTTTCGTTGATTGACGTTCCCTCGTTCTGTTTGATTCACACTCCCTCATTCCGTTTGTTGGTTCAAGTTCCCTCGTTCCGTTCGTTCACTCATGTTCTCTCGTTCTGTTCGTTCATTGTTCAATCATTCTTCCATTCATCTTCTTCACTCTCGTTCATCCACTTTCGTTCATGTATGTTTCTGCACGGGGTGGGAGAGTCTGTTGGAAAATTGCATGAGTACTTTGGCGTGATGAGAGAGACGCCTGTCGTCGAGTGTGCATTCAAAGAGTTTGCCAGTAGCTATCTATCTAATAAATCGCTTTCGCAACCGACTGATCTCGCTTCCTCGTGCTCTGTAAGTGCTGCCATGAGACCTTGATTCATAAAGAAACACGATCATGCAGCCTGCTCCAATATCGAAAAATAAAACTTGCCTCAACATGCTGGAAAGAAAGAGAGTGCAAGTCTGTCAGCCTTGACGGCAAAAGCCAAAAAGAAATTGAGTTGCGTGAACTGGGAATCGAACCCAGGGCTCCCCGATGGCAACGGAGAATTTTACCACTAAACCATTCACGCTGTTCGATGTTGTGACGATCGGTGGAGTCAATTATACCTTAGACCCAGCATCATCTCCACCTCGCCATTGCCATTCGACCTCTTCGTCCCTGTATTATACTGGGGATCCTGAACACCTTCCAGCACTTCATCCTTGCCGAAGCAGCTGTATCAGCTATTGCCTCCGAGAACAGCCCCATGCGCCATCCTCTCCCTACACCCTGCCTCTGAGATCTCGGATCCCATACCGAAACGCTCCAGCGAGCACCTTGCTCGACGGCTTACAATCGACAGGACGAGCCGAGATGAGTGGCGCACATCCGTGCCGGGGAGGGGGGGTGACTCACGATTGCCATCCTATATCATCCCTCCTAGCACGAAGCACCGAGCCATGATCTCCTTCCTTTGCACCATTCATATCGATTACCAGAGCTCATCCCGCAGAGCATCGCTGCCTTGAGTGGGAGTCTCGTGAAGAGATTCTGCCCCCAATACGAGACCATCTTCCGCAAACATGACCATCCAGTCAAGCAGCATTCACCTGACCTCTCGGCCAAACATCCAACAACTACGAATCCAGCTCCCGGGCTCGTTGGCTCCCTGAAATCCATGCCCGGCCTCTCAAAGAGGAAGCCCACACGCACGACACGGAGCAGAAGTGGCAGACTTGCCCCTGCGGCCAAGAAACCCTATCCTGGCTCCCATGGGACCCACGACAAGCAAGTCTACCACCTTGGTGGCGTCCCTGGATCCGAAAGGTCCCGCCGTCGTCCTCGATAATCCCAAATACGAACACTTCGATCAGGCGCACCAGAGAGCCTCAACCTCGCGGATCACATGTGGACAAGGAAGCATGATTTAGACAAAAGCCAGCAAGCGCTGGCTTTTGTAGTTCAACATTGTGGAGGGGTATTATCTACGAAAACGACCGGATGAATGATCATCACCAAAAGCGAAATCCAAGAGCCCACGCCAGCGAGGACGGGTCGGCTCCGCGGCAGCCGCCGAAGCCGACCGCCCCGCGACGGCATCCCAGACAACGACGAACGGACCCGTCTACGACTTGGGCGCGTTGGGGCCGTCGTTGACGTACGTCGGAGGCGTCGTGGCCACGTTCTTCTCGTCGCCCTGCAGCGAGTCGTCGGAGCCGGCGGCGGCGTGGGCGGCGACGTTGCGGCGGCGCAGACGGCCGGCCTCGTCGTGGTTCTCCTCCCACTCGGGCAGGTCGGCGAGAGGGATGCGGACGAGGCGGTGCGTGTTGGCGCCCGTGTCGCCGTCCACGTCGAGGACCTCGGTGCGGATGCGGTAGCCCTTCCACTTGGGCAGCAGGTGCATCCAGAAGTAGTAGTAGATGCCGCAGACGGCCATGCTGCGGGGCAGGGTCAGCCGCTGGTCACAGAAAGGGCACGAGGGTGAATTTCCCGGGGAGGAGGGGGGGATGACACTTACATGGCGATACCCACGAGACAGTAGGTGGCGTAGAAGAAGCTGACGTCTCCGGCGTAGATGCCGCCCGCGGGGGGGAACCAGGGCATGACGAGGATGTAGACCTGGACGAGCAGGAAGAAGATGACGGCGAGGTGCCAGGCCTTGAATTCGGGGCGGGGCTGGTTGGAGCGGGTGCGGCGTCGGCGGATGATGTAGACACCGGCGGCCATGGCGACGTAGAACATGGCGTCGGGGTACGTCTTCAAACTGACGACGAAGGTGAAGGCGTCTCCGGCCGGGGGGGCGACGATCATGAGGAAGGTCATGGCCCACTTCAGGAGGTAGGGGCCCAGGGGGGTGCCGAAGGGGCGCGTGGACACCCAGAACTCGGTCCAGGGGAGGACGCCCTGACGTCCGATCTCGCGGATGGAGCGCGACTGACCGATGAGCACGACGAGGAGGTTGCCGAAGGAGCTGATGAGCACGAGGAAGTTCAGGGCCTGCTCGGCACCACCCTCACCGAAGACGGTGCGGAAGAAGGTGGCGGCGGCGATCTCGCCCGAGGCGGCGAACTCCTCCTTGGACACTGCGGATTTTGTCAGCCAAGATTCCCAGGGGGACATCAGTGTCAGCGGGACTCACCAGCAGAGAAGTAGGCAATGTTGCAGAGGAAGTACAGGACGAAGACGATGCCGAGCGAGATGGTGGCGTTCCTCTTCAGGGTGGGGATGGGGTTCTTGATCTCGTTGACGAGGTTGAAGGCGTTGGAGTAGCCGGTGTACGAGAAGACGATGCTGACGAGGGCGTTGGCCAGGTCGTTTCCGTTGGAGGTGGTGCCCTCGAAGCCGTTGCGGAAGTTGCGGTGGGGGTCGGGGACGCGGTCGACGTGGCCACCGAGGATGACGAGGCCGGTGATGCTGATGAAGACGAGGGTCGTGATCTTCAGGACGCCGATGACGTTGGTGGCCCAGAGGGAGTACTTGTTGTGGGCGATGACGCCTGCGCAACGATCAGCTTTCGGCACTCTCTCTCGACTCATCGAAGCCGGAGACGGGCAGGGGACCTACAGATGACGGCGAGGGTGTAGGCGGCAATGGCGACGCCCTTCATCTCCCAGGGGCTGGGCTCCCGGCCGATGATGCGCCAGAGGTAGCGCGACAGGACGATGGCGTTGCTGCTGCTGAAGGACAGGATGACGGACTGGACGGCGTAGGCGACGGGGAAGAAGTGCTTGGGCCGGGGGTAGGCCTGCTCGAGGTAGACGACCTCGCCGCCGCTGCGGTTGGGGAAGTAACTGGCGAGCTCGAGGTACACGGAGAGGCCGGCGACGGCCATGAAGAAGCCGATGACCCAGTAGATCAGGGACAGGCCGACGGAGCCCGTGTTGTTGAGGATGTTGCCGGCTGTGTCTCGCGTCAGCGTACGGCCTCGGAGCATTCACGGCAGCCTCGGGGCATTCACGACAACCTCGGGGCATTCACGACAACCTCATGTCCCCGGAAGACGATCAGAGGCGGCAGGCTGTACTTACGGGTGGAGAAGATACCGGTACCGACCATCATGTTGATGTTGAGGAAGATGACGGTGATCCAGTTGACGTTGTAGCCGAGCGGCGACTTCTGCTCGACGGGAGCACCGACGGCCTCCTGGTACGTGGGCACCGAGCCGTTGCCGGCGGCGAAGCGGACGTACGACAGCTTGCCATCGTGGATGACGGACGCCTCGCTGTCCGAGTTGTAGTTGCCCCTCTCCTGCACCACCTCGGGCGCGGTCTCGGGCTTCCAGAAGGACAGGCCCATGTCGGCGGCGGGGGGGGTTGCTGGCGTGTTGCTACCTTCAAAGGCGAGTGAAGGCGAGCTGGCTGGCTGGCTGGCTGGCTGGCTACCTTGGCTTGGCTGGCAGAGGCAGAGAGCGAAGGGCAGAGAGCGCACAGCGAAAAGGGGGGGATGAAGATCTTTCTCTCCTGCGAAAAGACCACACGGCGACGATGGCGGCCCCTCGAGCTCATTTATTCAAAGACGACCCTACGACGGGACCTTGTCGCCCCGGCTGCTGCACGACCGAGACAGCCATGCGACCATGCGACCACGCTGCCGCGAGACCTTCTCGAAGGATTCGCCTCCCGCGACGAAAAGACGAGCTTTCGAATTCCTCGGGCACAATGGCACAATCGCCCTGGAAGGGGTCGAGATGGCCGGTCGGAATTGGACCAGCAGGGTCAGGGCCATTTGACCTTCCTACCTCGTCCGGGCCAAGGAGCACGCCATCCGGACGATCATGGCGTCGGGCGGCGGCAGGCCACAGACGACGACCCTCTGGCCCTCTTGACCCCCTTCGACGCCCCCCCGACGCTGAGAGCGGCGCGACTGCAGATGCGCGCCCGCCGCCCCCGGTCCCGGCCAATCGACGGTGTTCTCATCAGAAGGGCCAACGGCGACCGCCCGTGCCACCGCGACGGGAGGCATGGGGATGCTGCTGCTGCTGCTGGGGGGAGGGGGCAGGCCTCTGGTCCGAGCCAAGCATCTCGAAGGCTGCGTCGCGCGTCCCGTCTTGGAAACATGCGAGACGGTGGGCAGGATTCCTTGGACGTGCCACCCGCCGTGAGCCAGGAAATTGAGCCACGGCCTTGGCCCGTCGCCAGTCGCCAGTCGCCCCCTTCGCTTGGTGTGTGTTCTCTACCTTAATCATCCTTCTGGACCTCGCACCGCGCGCCGGATCGCCCAACGTGCCACTCGCATGCCTCGACGGGGATGCTTCGCAAGGCTTCGATAGAGTTGCATCATCCATGGCAGCCAAGCGAACTTCCATCTACGGACGTGTGCCCCCCCCTCGCCCCCTCCCACTCATGGTCAGACCCGGCGTCCCCGCGGGCGAAGCAGGCCAGGAGCTCCGCAACGTTGCGTTCCCAAGGCCCCAAGGCTCCAGGGCGACGCAAGGAAGGTCGCGAACGAACGGGGATTGGGGCGTGAGATGGGGGTCAGCGGCGGCGGCGGTGGTGGTGTTGGTGGTGGTGGTGGTGGTGGTGCACGGCAGGCGAGCCATGAGTCGGTGCTACGGGTCTCGTATTCATTTCGACTCGACGACGAAGTCAAAAGAGACTTCATCCACTTGGCGGAGAGAGGGGGGGCCTGCCGCCACGGAACCGGGGTGCTCCCTGGCGCGGTCCTCTGGAGCACAACCTACCTCCACTGTAGTGTCTCATTATCTCGCGCGGCCCAGACGCCGGCGATGTCACTCTGCGCATGGGAGCGCGACCCAGCCGATAACACAGTCGCACAAGGGGGGGGTTCCACGTCCTGCCGCATACATCTCGCGCGGGACTGCGTCGAGAGCAGCTCCGAGGAAGTAAGACAGGCCACCAGCAGGACCAGAGAAAGGGTAGCGTCGGCCGTATCATTCAAGTCAAAGTCTGTGCCCAGGCCCGTCACGTCATGCCATGTCGTCCCATGCGGCCCTTTCCTCCTTCCCCCTGCCCTCCGTCTCGCCTCGTGCAGCCCGGCCCGGCGTCTATCGCCCCTTGTTGCTTTCACTGCGAATGTAGGGCTCCAGCGGGAAGACCTGGGTGTCGGGGTCCACGCCGTCATACAGCTGGCGCCACCGCTCCTCGAGGTCCTCGGGTGTCTCCCAGGCGTTCTCCGGGTCCCGCAGCCACAGCCGCACCAGGTGTCTCCTGCGGCTCTCGGGTTAGTCTCGGCGCGGGTTGGAAAGAAAGGGAGGGGGCAGGGGGGTAGGGCTTACTGCTGCGCGGGCGTGTCGGTGAAGGCGTCCCTGGCGTGGAAGACGGCCAGGTTGTTGACGTACTGCATGTCGCCCTTCTCAAAGTCGGTGGCGACGCTGTACTTCTCGCCGAGGAAGTGCAGGGCGTCGAGGGCCTCGGCCTGGGCCTCGCTGATGGGCGGGATGTCCGGGCTCCGGGGCAGGGCGCCGAAGCCGACGAAGTAGCGGCGGGCGTACTGCAGCACGACGCGCTCGGGGGCGTCGGCGGTGGCGGGCTGGTGGTAGAGCAGGGGCCGGGTCCAGTACGGCTTGTCGGACTTGGCGAAGCTGCGAGCGGTCAGCGGTCAGCGGTCAGCGGAGGCCGAGGCCGAGGCGGAACAGAACCAGGGGGCACGGACATCTCAACGTCCCAGCCGTCGCTCAGGGTGCGGACGAGGTCGGGCCTGGTGGCGGCGAGGTGGTTGTAGACGCGCCAGGTGCTGGCGAGGCGGCTGGCGCCGCCGCTGGCGGCGGAGCCGAGGGCGAAGAGGGAGACGATGTCGCCCGTGTCGGTGTGGAAGACCTGCTTGTCGGCGGTGTAGGCGGGGCTGCCGATGGCGCCGTCGCGGCCCTGTTCGGAGAGGGTGAGGTCCTTGATGTGGGTGAGGACGACGTCGGCGGGGCGGCCGTCGTACTTGGCGTCCTGGCGGGCGCGGACGGGGGCGACGTGGGCGGAGACGCCGGCGTAGATGATGAGGTTGTCGCGGCGGTCGTAGTCGTCGACGCGCAGGCCGCGCAGGACGAAGAAGCCGTGGCCGCGGTGCAGCTCGGCCGACAGGCGGCGCAGCTCGGGGCGCAGGGTGGGCAGGGGGAAGGTGTCGGCGGCGAGGCGGCCGAGGGGGAGGCCGAGGGCCTTGAAGTGGCGGAGGGCGTCGTCGATCTCGCGGAGCTGGTCGGCGGACAGGACGTAGGTCCAGCGGTAGCGGTCGGCGAGGCCCTCGCCCTCCCAGACGAGCGGGCCCTGGAGCTGGGTGGGGAAGCCGTCCGGCAGCGTCGTGGGGAGATCGAGCTTGGCGCGGCGGGGGGCGCGGGCCTGGTACTTTTGGTAGTCGGGGGCGTAAGAAATGTCCGGCTGGCGGGGGGTGGTGGTGGTGGTGGTGGTTGTGGTGGACATGATGGCGTTGGTCAGGTTGGTGGTGATGGTGGTGATGGTGACGATACTGATGGTAGTGCTGTCGGCGGTGATACTGATGGTGGCGATACTGATGGTGGTGATACTGATGGTGGTGCTACTGATAATGGTGGTGATGGTGGTGATACTGATGACGATGACCACGATGACGCGATTCCGGACCTCGTGGCACTCGATCTGGCAGCCCCTGCTGGTTCCCCTTTCGCCATCTCTGGAGCGAGGCCCGCGAGGCGATGAGAACCGTCTTTTATGGCCAAGCGCGTCGCTCGTCGGCCCTCCTCCGACTCCATGCTCGAGCGTGACGAGGTGGAATGGTGGTGTGGTTGAGACGGGGATTGGGGGGAGAGGGGATCGGAGTGGTTGAGGGGGGTTGAGAGGGGGGGTCATAGGGGGGTCAGACGGGAGCTTTGAGGGGGAGTACGATGGCGGGTGGGGTCTCCCGGGGAGGCTTCGCGTAGGTGGCGTGGGTGGCGCTTTGTGGGGGGTGGGGGGGACCTTAGGGGGGGGAAACGCGGTGGGTTCAGGGGGACGAGGCAGGGATGTACAGGGGTCCCGGGGGGGTCGCGTGCTGGCGTGCTGCAGCACCTCATGCCGGCTTCTGGTCGCGCCATCCATCAGGATTCGACCTCGAAGAAGAAGTGCCTAGCATCCCCGGCCGGCCGTTGGAGAGAGCCAAGCCGGGCTGCTGCTGTCTAGTCAGCTAGCGAGACAGAGGCTAAAGAGCGTCGGGCATGGCCCCCGTTCGCGTGGCTTGCGTGGCTGCGATGCTTATTCCCACCTCGACTGCTCCCTTCTGCTGCCTTTCGAGAAGGCCCGCCCACGTCCATGTCGTGATCGATGGCACCCCTTGTGTCGGCCCGGGACGAGTCAGCGCGGTGCAGTAGGTTCGCCGTACTTCCGCTGCGTTGTTTATCGTCGCTGTCGAGCATGGCAGATGGCTGAGCTGGTGCGTGTTGTGGCAGACGGCGGCTGGTGTGTGGACATGTTCGGTTGTTGTTCCATCCCGAGGTACCAAGAACCTTGTATTGAAGGATCTGACTGTTGTCTGGCAGCTCTTCTCGATGGCAATCTGATGAAGTGTTTTTCTTGAAGAATATCGACTCGTTTGCCAAATGCAACGATACGAGTCAGATCGTCGAGGGGTACTCTCAATGCTTCCTAATTATGTCCGTCTGCCTAGTGGGCCAATTAGTAGGCCCTCAAATGGCCCTCCGACGCGGAACTGGGTATAGGTAGATTTGCTTAGAGGAGTAGAATAACTATCCGACTAGAATAATTATCCGGTAGATGTATTAGTGATAATCAAAGCACATAGGGAATAGGAATCTAATTCGACGATGACTTAGGACGGTGTTGATATTTACTCTAGTAGGTACCTTATATACGGGGTTGGTTTAGTTAAGGTAGGTAGGGTAATAATCTACCTACCTACGTAGGGGTGCCAAACCACAAGTCTTAACGACGGGTAGACGAAATCATCACGTCACGTTGGCAGAATGCCGTTCTGACTAGCTGATCAGTATTTTTGTCGTTTTCTTTTATGGAATTCGGAACAGAATCGATGGTAGGACTGTCGTACGTCCAGTTGCAACCAATTGTCAGGCAAGGCAGAGAACATCTAGGAGGCCAGTAATCACGTTTCAAGCCCTGGTCACTCTTTGCTTCAAGTAGGGGAACCATTATATTTTGCAGGCCTCATCGTGAGGCCTGCCACCGGTTCGCCGGAGCATCGCCCTCAACAACACCAAGCTCCTCACCCTCTCATCTTTCAGCCAGCCTCGGTCAGCCCTCCACCCGCTCGCCGTACGACTCGACGTGCATCTTGAACCGCAGGTCGCCCGGGTACTTCAGCGTCGCGTCGAACCGGCACCGCCCGTCGTCGCCGCACCTGCTGCACTGGCCCAGCATCCTCTCGAGCCCCGCCGCCGCCGCCCCGGCCCCGATCCGCACCGCCTCCCGGCACCCGCACGTCGTTGCGTACAGCCGGAACGCATCCCGCCAGACCTCCTCCCCGCGCACCGTCTGCACCTGCACAGCGCAGATGTCCACCTCGGCCCGCCCTCCCACGTCCCACGTGTTGGCCCGGTTGGCCCAGAGGAAGTCGAGGCACGCCTGCGCGAAGGTGCTGTTCGTGGGCGCTTGGCCTGCGTGGCACTCCGGCGTGGGGTCCTCGTCCTTGTCTTTGCTGCTGCTGCTGTCGATGAGCGAGAGCATGGTGCCGTAGGCCGCGCGCGAGGCCGGCGTCAGGCCCGAATCCCCCTGCTGGACGTCGTCCCAGCTGAGGTTGAAGGCCCGCAGCGGCTGGCGGTCGGGCCCGAAGAGGAACCGCGTGTCGTTGCCGGGGTGGCCGTACTTGTAGACGACGGGACTGTCGAGGGTGCTCGGAGCGTCGTCGTCGCCTGCTGCTGCGGTGGTGGTGGTGATGGTGAGACTCGGGGGCTCGACGAGAGGCACGAGAGGCGGGATGCCGTCGCCGCCGCTGCCGGAGACCAGAGAGCGCGGGTCTCTGGGCCTGGAGTCCTTGTCCCTGGCGCTGCCCGTGATCTGCACAATCATGTTCTTCTTGTGACCCGTGAGCCACCACCCGCCGACGTAGCAGTCGTCGCGCGGCGCGTGGCAGCTGGTGCAGTAGAGTCTCGCCCACCGCAGCGTCGCCCACACCTCGTGCGCCGTCGCCTCGCCCTCCGTGAACCCCCCCTTGACGTACCCGATGACCGCCAACATGTGCCGCTCCCTGCTGCCGTCGATGCGGCAGATCTCGACCCAGCCGTCCGTCTTGAACACGCGGTCCGGCTCGCTCTTCATGCGCTCCATGCACTCGTCGATCGACGTCATCGGGCCCCTGGGCCACGTGCACTTGTCCTTCCAGTCGGTATCGACCGCTCTGCGTGAAGCCTTGCTGTTCTCGGCCTTGCTGTTTTCGATGCCGACGTCACGGGAGGCGGGGACGACGTCGACAGATCTGTCGTCGATTCGCCTCTTTGCGCCGCTGACCCTGATGATGAACTTGCCGTGCGCGCTCACCGCCCTGGCGCCGCCGACAAAGCACGATCCCTCGCCGCAGGTGCTGCAGTCGTCTCTGATCCGCTCGAGGGCCTCGGCAATCTCGAGACTCGTGGCGTGGGCGCCGCCCGGGGCACCGACCCAGGCCGAGCCGCGGACGGTGAGGTTGCCGCCGCCGACGGTGCAGAGGTCTGCGGGGACGCGAACGCCCCAGACGTGGTCGGGCGCCTCCCTGAGCACTTCGATGCACATTTCGAGGCCGTCGGTCGAGCCCTTGGGCCAGGTGCACTGTGGCTGGAAGGCCTCCGTGTTGGTGCGCACGTACGAGTCCATGAGGTGGGTGTCGGCCGCAGTGACGCTGCCGAGGAGGTGAGACAGGGGGGGTGCGCTCTTGCCGCCATGGGCGACGCGGTTGAAGGTGTGGTCGGCCTCCTTCCAGGCGAGTCCGAGGTCCTCGATGGGCTTGCCGCCGAGGGTCATGGCCGTGGCCAGCTGGGAGTTGTTGTTCTTGGGGATATGGGCGCTGTTGGGGATCATGGCCGCCTTGCAATAGTTGGCGAGGAGCACGAGGGCGCTGACCGTCAGGGTCAAAACCCGGGCGATGGAAAGAGCAGGCATCGTGGGGGTGATACCATGAAACTGGATCTCGGTTGAGTGCAGGGCGTCGTATAGCGTAATTTGTAGTTTCTGCTGAATAAAATCAGCCGGGGTCGTAGAAAGATGTTGACGTTAGTCGAAACACGTAAGAATTCTGCTAGTTGTTCTTAGCCGTGCTTGTATTTGGTGTTGTTGAGTGGTTGTTAGGAAGAGCCGGGATGTAGCGGGGGAGGAGAGCGAGAGAAGGTGGGGAGAAAGACAGATAGTCAGTGAAATGCCTGGCTTATGGAGCGGTCGAAAAAAGGCATTCACCATAATGACCTGCGTTCTTGCCTGTTGTGCCTCGGAAAGCAGATAGATATAACAGCTCAAGCCTATGAGTGAATCCCAGAGCGCCCAAGTTTGTGATTCATCAGGGCTTGACTTCCACAGGAGCGAGTAGAGTTGGGAACACAACTCCTGACTTGATAGAGTCGAGCTGTCAACCCCTGAAGCCAGCTTTGTGTACTGCAACATCAAGTTGATGGCCTCACAAGAAAAAGTGCAAGTTTCTATCATTCTGCTCCAAGTTCAAGACTTCTCATATTCGGACGCTCCATCAGAGCAACCCGCGTGTTTCTCGGTGCCTGCTGCAGACGTACTTATATCTGGCGGAGCAAAATAGATATGAGTGTTTATTCAGCGCTCCTACAGACGAGCCTACTGACTCAAAGTAGAAAGAATCCAGAGTAGTTGCTTTGTGAAGCTCCTGCGCGGATACCATCATGATCGTCGGACTTCTCTGGGCAGCTTTCGAAACCCGGCAAGGTGGCAGGCTCCGATACCTCGCACACTCAATAAATTAAGGTAGACTACGACTTACACTATCTTACCCCGTCACGTACAGAGACAACCCGAAACATCATACATCGCGCGCAACGTTCCGCCAGCTGCCCACCGATCCATCATCCCGGCGCCTCAGGCTCGATGCCCGGGACCAGTCTCCCGCCTTCCTGAGTCGGTTACCCAAGCTCGCCCTCGCCGCGCTCATCACGGCGTTTCCGCCGTTGCCGAACCCGTGCATCCGGCTCGGGATGCCCTCGCTCGACACCACGCTCTCCCACCCCTTCTCGCTGTCCGAGTGGTGGCCCCTCGTCACGTCGAGCGCCGACGCCGGCAGCATCGATGCCGCGAGACCCGCCTGAGACGACGCCGACAGGGCCTCCAGCGACGGCGCCCGCTGCCCCTTGCGCACTGCCGCCATGATGGCTGCCCAGGACTCGACCTGCCCGTTGGCCGCCTCCTCTACGCAGTTGCACTCGTCGCCCGCCGGACACAGCTCCTCGCCCTGCGCGTGCCACTCAGCGAGGCACGCCTCGTGGCTCGCGCAGCCGCAACCGAGGCAGGGGAGGAAGAGCGCGTCTACGGGCTCGTGGCAGAACACGCACAGAAGCTGCGCCTGCGTGCGGTGGCATCGGTCGCAGACACCCACCGCGCCCCCGAGGCGGGTCGCGAACGCCGTGGTGTACTTCAGAGACTCGAGCTGTATCTCGTGGATGCGGCAGATACCCGTGACGTCCAGCCCTCGGTCCGAGGCGATGAGAGACTGCAGCTGTTCCTTCCTGCCGAGAAGAATGGGAGATGCCCCGTGCAGCTGATGAGTCGGGATGGGGTGGTGCGACGTCAGCGCGGCGTTTTCGTTGACGCTGTAAGAGTCGCGCAGGCTCGCCCGCTCCGCACCCGAGGTGAAGTCCTCCTTGAGTGTGTTGAACTTCATGATTTCGAGCCTCGCAAGCGGCTGGTTCCACATTTGGAGGATTTCGGCATAGGCGTACCGGTAGACGGCGTACATGTCGTTCCGATCCGGCGTCAGCAGCGGAGTCGACATCCAGCCGTCGTCATCGAATATCGTTTGGTCTTCCATGTGAACCGTGACGCCGATCGGCACCAGCGACGTCGACTCTTCTCGGAAACCCTCGTCGTCCGACACAGACGTTCTTGCCGTGCCGGTGTCACCCAGGACGGTTGAGCCGCCCCAGGTGACGTTGGCCATCGTGTTGGGCGCCAGGTTGCTCAGTATCGTCTCGGCAGGACTCGGCCGCTTCTTGGTCTGATTGGGAGGCGAAGAGGCCATCGCCATGCCGACTGCGAATGTGCGAGGAAAGTTGATCGCGAAACTCGAAGTCAGCCCAGAGTTTACTCTGGAAAACACCCTGCCGCTCGGGGAGGTAGAGAGACTCGGCGCCTGGCTTTGGTTCTGGCTCGGGGGCTGCTCCGGGTCGAGATTATCCCGGCCTTTCGTGGGGGGAGTCTCTCCACAAGAGTACGAGTTGGACCCCGGCTCGCCAGCCCAGAGTATGTCCTCGGAGCCCTGAGAACCCGAGTAGTGAATGGGCGTGTGGATGGTTCTCGGCGTGGTAATCGCCGAGTTGCTGTGGCTGCGGCCGTTCAACGCCCAGAGAGAAGCGTCCGTTGGGAAATAATCCAGAGAAAAGGATGGCGCCTTCATGGGTAGAGGGGTTTCGGGTTGCGTCAGACGGGATCCGGCATAAGCGACCGAATCCTCTGCAGATGATTCACTGAAGATGCATGACAGCATGGCCAGCATTTGGATATCTGCTGTCTTTTCGTAAAAATCGAAGAGCTTGTCGATAAAGTCCCTGGCCAGTGGGTGGTTCCCCCACTTGACGCGGCCGCTCAGATTCGTGGTTGAGTGGCCAGCGCCACCCGGTGAAGCGTCGTTCCGATGTCGCGCGACCGTCGTTCGCGCGATTACGAGAATCGAGTCATCTCGCTGGTCGTGGTCGAGGGGTTCGAGCGGAATGTCTTTTCGCAACAATAATCCCAGATAACGCCAGACATTCATGAGGTCCGGGTAGTCATACTTCTCTGCAACCTTGGCATTCTGCTCGCACACGTCGGCTCCGTCGCCGAATATCGCGTACTCTCGTGCCAGGCTTCGCTTTGCCGGTAAAATCTTGGACATGTCGTGAAGAGAGATGATGTTCCTGGGCTTGCCACCCGGTCTCCTCCTAAGAGATCCCGTGCCCGTGCCCGTCCCGACGCCGGTGCCTCCGCCACTGGAGCGGATGGAGCGGTTTTCGCTCCAGGTCCTCCTGAAGCGTTGCCGGGGCTGATACCACAGGTTCATCTTGTGCATCGAGGTCGACTCCGAGCCACTTGACGAAGAGGAGCTCTCAGACTCATCTGAGTCGGACTGGTCCTCGAATGCAGATGCCTCATCGTTGCCATACCTCCGCGGCGGCGAGTCGTGCCCCAGGCGGCCAAACGAAGCAAAGACTGGTTCGCCCTTCGGCCGCTCTTTAAGCGACTCCGGTGGGATGAACATCAACGCCTTCGCTTTTTCCTCCTTGGTGGGAAAGAAGCAGACCAGCCTGCCATCGCTGGCAAAGCGAGCACCGCAGAATCTTGGCAGCGGCGGGATCACAGGTCTGTTGTTGGGCGCCAGGGTGTTGTCAATTTCGGTGCTCGCAGTCAGGTCTTGGGACATTGACGCCGAACCTCCGGCAGGTATGTCAACGTCGCTGTCCTCGCTTGAGCTGTCGTCGGCAAGCCCATCCATCGGGTCATCGAGATCTTTCACATTCTTGAAGAAAGTGGTGCTGGTCTCCAGGTCCACTTCACCGAGAAGATAGCTGAAGGCCACGTCAAGGCAGTTCTGTTTGCGGTCCAGAAACTGGTGAGCCAGTTGATGAACTTCGTGTTCGATTTTCTTGTGCGTCTCCGCAGGCATAAAACTTGTCTTCTCGACAAAGAACTTGGGTGCTTTATGTTTTGGATAGTTTGTTGGGATGTCGACTTTGACTTTGAGGAAGATGGTCTCCCCGTCCCGTCCCCATGGCCCGTTGAGAGACGCATTCAACGTGAGGGCATCCATGTCAATGTGATCCCACTTGACCTTCGGCAGCTGATGGCTGACACGCAGGAACTCATCTTGTATAGTCTCAGGCTCGCCCCATTTGTCGTCGTCGGGATACCCCGGGCTGAACACGTTCGGCGGCCTCGCATCGAGGCCTCGCGGCGTGTTGGAAGAGCTCTTTTTCTTCGTCATCGTGATGCCCTTCATCCAACCGATGTGGGCTTGACTGCGGTCCATCTTACGATGCGTGCTCTTGGCCTTCATAGAGGGGCCCTTCCAGCCTACTCTGTTGTGTGTTGAAGACGAGGATCGCATACTCATCGTCAAGGCGCTTTGCCGGTACTGCGTGCCTCCGCTCCCGGGACGCGGGTCACTCATCGTCGCGCTTCGCCTGTCCCGATTGACTATATCCTCGACGGTTCGGAAGGTTTTGTAGGTGGCGCCCTTTCGTGTCAGCGTCAGGTTCTTTTTGGCCGGCATCCCCTTCTTGTAGCCGACCGATTCGAGGGTTGCCGCATCCATTCGTTGTAGTCGCAGCTCATTGTCCTCTCCCCACGACACGAGCTGGAAGTCCCGATTGTCCATGCCATCCTCACTGATACCTCCTCTGGTACGCCACAGGAATTCCTTGGCCTTGTGGCTCCCGTGTCCAGGGAAGACTGCCACCGGCTCCGTGGCAGCATCGGTAGGCGCACTGGGGTTTTGGTGTGCCTTGTACAAGTACAAATCACCAGGGTCGCTCTGCGGCATGGCGAGCACGCCTTCGCCGAAAGGCACGTGGCGAGCCCTCCAGACGGGGAACTCGGTGCGTATGACGCGTTCAGGGGTATTATCGTCATTGGCGTAGTCCCAAAATTTGATGCTCTTGTCGAGAGAACAAGTGATAAGACTCGTAGCTCTCGTCCGGTTCCAGTCAAGACCATAGATCTTGGATGTGTGCGCGCTGATGGACTTGAGGGGCACGTACGCCTTGCGTTCATCCCAAACGTGCAGCCATCGATCGTGGGCCGAGGCGAGAATGTGCGGGCTCTGACGGTTGTACTTGACTTGGGTGGCACCGGCAAACCAGTCACAAAAGGTGAGCACAGGTTGCCTCGGCCGGCGCAGGTCCCAGCAGTGAACGTAGCCGTCGACGGCGCACGTGGCGAGCAGATCTGGGTGATATGCGGAGAAGTTGATGTCGGTGATGGCACGGCTATGGCCTTGGAGCGAGTGCTCGATCGCCCCGGAGCTGGAATCATCCCTGAGGTTCAGGTTCCATACTAGTGCGCGATGGTTCGCCGTGGAGACAACCCAGTAGTCCCGCGCCGCGAAGGGTGACCACTGGACATCGGTGACCAGCCAGGGCAGCCCGTGACTGCTGAGGCGTCGGGGCGGATTGTAGGGTGAGTCCAGGTCAATGATGGCAAGGCCCTCGGGTCTGAATGGCGCATTAGTAACATGTTTCTTTCTGTTGGCTTGTCATCAAAGATGGCGTCGACTCACGATGCCAGTGCGACATCTCGTCCGGATGGAGAGATCGTTGCGGAGCCTACCAGTCCCTCAACGTGAATGGTGCCATCGGAATCGAAGCTTTCGCTATCAAACGCCGACTTGATAGGTTTGCCCTTCTTCGGGGGATCGATGTGGTCGAAAGAGGGCATGTTGACGGAGACTCAGGGATTGATGAGTGATATGGTTGGCATCATGACAGCAGCCTCCGCTTCTCTAGGCTCAGGAACCGGGCCTGAGATGCCGGGAGCTGTAGCGCCAGGATGATGCTGTCTAGAGTCGTTTCATGAGCTGCGACGGGGAGGCGAGTCGTACGGGCGGTTCGGACACGGTTGCCGTCGGTTCACCGAAGGTGGTTGCAGAGGATGGACATGGCACGCAGGTAAGGTGAGACCTGCACGGGATCATCACGCGTCGGTAGAGGTAGAGGGAGGGACCCTGATGAGAGGATGGGATGCAAGATAGGCAGCGGAGTACCCCCACAGCCAAGTTCGTATGTAACACTACTTTCACGTCTAGCGGAATCAAGCGATCTCCTCTGTCAAATCGACCAAGGCTTGGATGTGGCTTTCCACGCGCACAGGCCATCAAGAGGCCGAGGCGTTCTTCGACCAGGCAAGACCTCCCCCCGGGTCCTTATCGGGCAGCGACGTGAGTTGATTGCGCTTTTCGTGTGAGTAAGTTGAGGCGGGGCACCAGTCCCATCATTCCCTCTCCTTCTCTTCCACCGATACTCCAGCTCAACGCATCTTGCAAGCCAGTGACCCCAAGACCATCCTTCTCGACAGATACCTCCGACGAACGAGCTTTTGGATCTTGTCTGCGCCTCTGCAGATCACGCCATCGTCCACTCGCTCGACAGCCTTGTCTCGACGACGGCACATCGACTTGCCCCTCTCCCCCCTTGCCTGACCGGCTGCCTCTTCGATACAACACGGTCGCCGTTTGCGCGCATCAACGATTAATCCAAGCCCACCCCATTGCACTGTGTATACACCGACCCGAAAGACACCTCTGAGGAGAAGCATCCGCACGCCACATCATGTCGCTGCCGAAGCGTATTGTCAAGGAGACTGAGCGCCTTATGGCGGAGCCGTATGCGCCACCACCGGCACTGCCAATGGAAGAAACCGTGGGCTGACTACGTTGTTCGCAGGGTCCCCGGTATCAGCGCTGTCCCCCACGAAGACAACCTTCGTTATTTCGATGTTGAGATCCACGGTCCCACGCAGTCCCCGTATGAAGGTGCGCAGAGCTGCCCAGCCGCCGAAACGCCTGTCGTCTGGCTAACCATCCCACCACAGGCGGCATCTTCAAGCTCGAGCTCTTCCTCCCCGATGACTACCCGATGACCCCGCCCAAGATCCGTTTCCTGACCAAGATCTTCCACCCCAACGTCGACAAGCTGGGCCGCATCTGCCTCGACGTCCTGAAGAGTATGCCTCGCACACGTTTCCCCCAGCATGTACGTTCCCAGTTACTGACCGTCTCCCGCGCAGACAACTGGTCCCCCGCCCTGCAGATCCGCACCATCTTGCTGTCCATCCAGGCACTGCTGGGCGCGCCCAACCCTGACGACCCTCTCGCCGCCGACGTGGCCAAGAGCTGGAAGGAGGACGAGCAGGCGGCGATAGCGACGGCGAAGGAATGGACCGCAAAGTACGCCAAGGCCTGAGCTGAGGCGACGGCGCAGCAGTGCGTGGAACGATGTCGAACGAAGTCATGAACAGGAAGGGAGGGGGCGAAGCCTTTTTGGGTGTCACTGGAATTAAAGAACAGACAGCACTTGTAGCCCGGCCGGCATGGGATTTCTTTAGTCAGGAATCCAGCTTCTTGCATTTGCGCACACGGGCTCAGCCTCACCCAGCTGCCGTGAATCTAGTGTGACTGAGGCTCCTGCTGCACCTGTGCCGAGACATCAGTCAGCAAGAGCGACGTCGTCCCGAGCACAGCATTTCGTGCAGCTGGAGGGATCGTTGGCTGCTCCTTGGCAATCCAAGTCAGCCAACAGCAGCTTCCGGATGGGAAGGCCGTCATAAGGCTTGCAGGGTGGGGGAATAAGCCGAGATTTCAGCCCCCATTTACCCAAGATTGACAGACGACGGGTTGGGTCGACTGCAGGAGTTGAGGCGACCGCCAAACACGAACGCAGGAGTCTACACTGACGAACAAACAACATGCGCAGACCGAGAGATTGGCGTCGTCACGACTGACCTCCTGAGTCAAGTTGTCGCACAAGCACGGATGGAGCCGAAGGGCGGCTGGTCTTAGTTCCCGTCCGACTCGATTCGTCCGCCCGGTCGTCTGGGAGCGCGAACGCTTTCTCTCCGCTGGTTGTGAGGGACAATTTAAGAGTCGGCGCGGGAGAGGAACAGGGTCAGTCCCCGCTGCGTGCCGGTCGCGTTGGCTTGCTGCAAGTCAGTCCACTCGGACAACGTTATCATACCACGACACTCTGCCGACCCAGTGCATCTTTGATTGTCGTCTGGTGCCGCCATATGAGGCGGCGGACCAGCCTCTGTGTCAGTCACGATAATCTCGATGAGGGTCACAGCAGCTGTCTCGGGGACCTCGCCGTCGCATTTTGAGTCTCGTGTTGTCGACGCAGCGATGATCCAAGGGTGGGCGGGTTTCCAGAAGCCGATGCAAGGGGACCAGCCCGAAATGCTCCAATGGCGTCGTAGGGAGCGTCAGGTGCTAGCGCAGGTTCGCGGCAACGTTGGTTGCCTGCATGCGACCGTGGGTTACAAAGTACGGGGTAGATAGAGGGTGGTATAGGAGCCGTGGATTGGTCTGCTCGAGGTTCACGTCCGGATGCCGTCCAGCAGCCTAGAGGGACAGACCAGAGAGATTTCGGATGAAGGCAGGGACGCATCACCGTCATCGTGGCAGCGAGCGGTGGGGTGATGGTGTGCTGCGATTCATGGACAGGCGCTGCAGCGATGCAAAAGAAAGAAAACGTCCGTGAGGTGTCTGACAGATGGCCCGACTTGACTTGGGTCGACGGACGACAGGCGGAGAGACGCCATCCATCCTGGAGCTCCCGCCGCGCGCCCCAGACTCAACATTGGTGCCTAACGGCTAAGCCTGTCTAATTGGGGTCTTTTCACGGCTTTAGCTTCATCCGGGGCTTTGCCGTTCATGTCCTGCCCAACGACAGTGCGCAAGCTGTCTGTGTGTAGATGGGGGTGCGTGTGTGCATGTGCCAGACCTGGAAGGAAGGACTCCTCTAGCTTGGGTAGGTAGGTACATAGCTGGGAGCCACTAGCCAGCCACACGAGACCCCGCTGTTTTAGTTTCCTGACCCTCCTCCCCTCCCCAGCCCATCTCCCGGCCCAGTCCCAAAGCAGACGTTTACCGGTCCTACCTCTCTCTCTGTCTCTCGAGCAGATCCAAGACAGGCAGACCAGACCATGCCAGGCCAGGACAAGACCTTAAGCTCGTCCCAGACCTAGACCCGAGCAAAAATTCCCGTTCCCAACCTCTCGCCATCCCGCCTCTCCACTCCCCATCGCATTTCGCACAATCCAATCCTGCCGGCGAATCGATATCACCACTGGGCCAGCAAAAACCACCTGACAAACAGAGTTGGGATCCAGGGGCCCGATCGATCCATTTCGCCGCATCAATAGCGCCGCTCATTCGTCCTCGCTCTGGGTGACTCTGGGCACCCAAGATCTCGTATCCACCTCGCCCGCGTCGTCTCGCTCGTCCGCCAGCAGAGCAACCGGACCGGACCAAGACCCTGCTCGTTTCCAGCATTGCGAATCGCCAACCAACCGCACCGCCCCGACCGTCTGCGACCCGCGTTGCGCTGTGACCTCCGACCCCCAGCAGGCCGCCTGTCTGCCTGTCCGTTCGATTACGATTACGCCACCCTTGTCGCCTTCTGCTTCTTCTTCCTCGCCCAGGGGCTGCATCAGCAGTACCAAGCCACGCAGAAATCGGCTCCAATTTCGCCCGGACTCCTCCTTTCTCCAGGCCAGGACAGGACATCTGACATTTCGATTGTCGAAACGAAACACACGCCTCCTGCCGTCGAACCCTTCTGTTCCACCTTCGACCAGGCTTCCATCCCGCGCCGCCGCTTCGCTTCACCAAACGCTACTTACGCTGTACGTACCTTGCAACAAGGCGTCCAACAGTCACGGAACGACCCGCCTTACCGGCTCGCTCGCGCTCAGACCCTTTGCCTTCCCCCAGTCCTCGCCTTCCGTCACGTCCTCCGACCAACTTTCCTCCTCTACACCCTCAATTGACGTCGTCGACCATCGATCCCACCCTCCAAGATGCCGTCAGCTTCTTCCACCTCGAAGCGCTTCGAGCTTCCGCAGCTGAACTTCAACTTCTCCTCGCTGACCGAGGGCACCAACATCCCTCCTCCCCCAGACAGCCCCGTGAGGGAGGTTCCCACACCACCCCAGACTCCGCCTGTCAACGCCAAGCAGGACGAGAGCAAGCAGGTCAAGGCCGCCGACGCCGCCGCGGCCCCTGTGGCCCAGGCGGCCGTCGTCTCGCCTGCGACAACTGCTACTGCCGGTACGAAACGACCTGCTGATGAGTCGCCACTCTCTCCGGCCCCCTCGAGCAGAGCGGGCAGCATCCGCCGTCTCTTCAGCCGCAATTTACTGAACAATGCATATGCAGAGGGCGAAACGCAATCGAACGGAAACGCACACGGTAACGGCACGCCTGCCCGGCCCATGAGCCGCAGCAACGGCAGCATCTTCGACGAGAAGAAGGCCAAGCGTGGCAGTGGCTTCTTCCGGAGACTGAGGACCAACGAGGCCCCCGTCGCCGTGAAGCGATCCCCCTCCGTCTACGAGCAACCCAACAACAGCCAGAGCAGGCCCGAGATCCGTGGTCCGCCGCCGCCCATGATTCCCGAGCTCAGTGCTCTCGAGTCCAAGGTTGACGTCAATGACGGCGGAAGCCTCGGGTCTGACCTGTTCAAGAATATCAAGTAGACCCCTTTCTGCATGAACGAGCATGGTTGGCTTCTCTTCATGGTACAGCGGTGAAAGGCGCCGCAAACTCAGCATTATTAATCCCAGCGTTGGAGCTCCCCCCCCCATCCCCCGGCCGGCACTTGCCCGGATCCATCAATACACGTGTACGAGCGAACGACAGATTCCGACCGAGCGCCCAACACGATCTCATACTTGTCTGGAAACACGAAAAAAAAAATCACCCTATACATCCTCCAATTCATCGAGTCGAGCCAGAGCTGGAGGAGAAGGAGGCGGAGAATATTGAGAAGAGGAAGAAGAGGCGAGGCAGAGGTGGGAGTCCAAAGGGGGACGATGAAAAACAACAGCAGAGGCAGGGGACGGCGACGCGGACGCGGAGAGAGATTCAAGATACCCAGCTCATTCCGGGCTCATTCTGACACACGACTTTTTTGACATTTTATTTCATTCCCCTTATATGTCTTTATCCACATTGTTCTCATCTGCTGCCAGTACCGCAACATGTTTCCTTGCTCTGCCTCGCCCTTCGGCCGGAGGGCTTTTCACTGCCTAGTCATGTACGGCTCCCCTTCACATGTACAGTTTTGGACTCCGGTATTCTCTGCCTCTATGAGCGAGCGTGGTCGTCTACGTAGCGGCTGGTCTTGAAGCTCGATCTCAAGGGACGAGCTGCCTGTCTGTTGATATACTTTGGTAGTCTCGGAAATCGAGAGAATGAGCTTGCTGCTTCTAAGAGGATGAATTGCACTCGTTATGCTCGCTGGTGGGAGGTTGCAGCTGATCTCGCCGGCTGGCACCTGCAGGTGTTCGGCGCCATCGTCCAGCAGCTTCTAGCCTCTCGCTTCTTGTTCTCTGCTGCTCGACACTCGTCAGGTAGCAAATGCCGTGGTCATGTCTTCCCAAGCCAGCTGCTCGTTCCGTCACTGTGTCTCACAGCTGCATCGTTGCATTGGTGGGCTGCGAGGTCAGTGTGGGGTGCCCCCGGCTCAGGGGTATACAGGGGTCACCTCTGTCGCGGTGCCGCAGCCTTACATCAGCAGTTTTCTCTGCCCAATCGGCACGGACGGTTCGCCTCCGGGGTGCATTGTGCGGTTGTGCAGCGGCGCAGTGTGGCTTTTTTTTGCGAGCGCCGCACCGCCGCAGCTGGGATCAGCTACATAGGAACCTGAGAGGGAGGTGCTATGTACCTGTGTACCCTGCCGAAGCTGGGGGGGGGCCGCTCGACCGACCTGAACCGACGTCATCCTTGCCGAAGCTCTCACGACTTTTACTCGCAGCTCCGAAGCTCAGGTGGTGCTCACACGATCGTTCTCACAACCGAAGACAGGCACGGCCAATCCATCCAACACACAATGGCCACACTCCGAGCTGCAAGGCTACAGCCGCTCTCCTCAGCCCTGCGACCGGCGGTCCAGTCACGGTCGCAATGCGCTGCCAACCTCCCGCGGATTACCGCCAGACACAAGTCGGGACCCTACGGCTACACGCAGGCGAAGGCCCTCGTCTTCTCCAAGGAGGGCGAGCCGTCTGACGTTCTCTCGTACGCAACCCATCGGGACCCCTCGTTGAGCCGCACGACCGTCCGCTAACCGGTCCAGTCTTCACACGCACTCCATCTCCCCGTCCCTTCCCTCGGGCTCCCTGCTCCTCCGCGCGCTGGCCGCCCCCATCAACCCCGCCGACATCAACACCATCCAGGGCACGTACGGCGCGAAGCCTCCCTTCACCTCGCTCATCGGCACGACCGACCCGTCGGCCACGCCGGGCAACGAGGGCGTCTTCGAGGTCGCGGCCTGCGGCTCCCCCGACCTTCCCTTCCAGCGCGGCGACTGGGTGCTCCCCTTCGCCCCCTCCTTCGGCACCTGGCGCACGCACGCCGTCGCCGACGCCGCCGCCGTCCACAAGATCGACAAGACCCGGCTCACGCCCGTCCAGGCGGCCACCGTCAGCGTCAACCCCTGCACGGCCTACCGCATCCTCCGCTCCTACGGGCCCGGCGAGGGCATCCGTCCGGGCGCCCTCGGCGGCATGCGGCCCCTCGCCCCCGGCAGCGGCGGCTGGTTCATCCAGAACGGCGCCAACTCGGGCGTCGGCCGCGCCGCCATCCAGCTCGGCCGCCTCTGGGGGCTGCGCAGCATCAACGTCGTGCGCGCCCGCGACACGCCCGAGGCCACCGACGCCCTGCGCGCCGAGCTGACGGGCCTCGGCGCCGACGTCGTCGTCACCGAGGCCGAGTTCCTGTCGCGCGAATGGCGCGACCGCCTGAAGGAGCTGACGCGCGGCGGCCGCGAGGAGGTCGGGCTCGCCCTCAACTGCGTCGGCGGCAAGAGCGCCACCGCCCTCGCCCGCACCCTGTCCGAGTCGGGCACCCTCGTCTCCTACGGCGGCATGGCCAAGCAGCCCGTCGCCCTGCCCACGGGGCTGCTCATCTTCAAGGACATCCGCTTCGTCGGCTTCTGGCTGAGCAAGTGGAACGAGCGCGACGTGCAGGGCCGCAAGTTCGCCGTCGAGGATCTGCTGGGCATGATCCGGGAGGGGCGTTTCAAGGACGTGCCGGTCGACGAGGTCCCGTGGACCTGGGAGACCAAGGAGGAGACGCTGAAAGAGGCTGTCGCGGGCACGCTGTCTGGTTACAGGAACGGCAAGGGCGTCTTCGTATTCGGGGAGACTTAGGCTGTCGCGTGAACGATCACAATACGGAGAACATGTTTTGAGGAAGATGCCCTTTAGGATGTTCAGAAAGAAGGAAGGATTGATAATTCGCTGCGTAATGTCCTCCTCAAAATATGAACCTACTTAGACTACAACAAGTCCCGGTTCCCTCCGACCCGTCTGTCCTCGATCTTAATTGCGGAAAGCCTGCACCAGCTCGTGCAGCTTATCGATGACCACGGGCGCGATGGCACCCAGGGTGTCTTCGATCACCCGATCAAAGTACCGAATAGCATCCTCTTCGCTGAGCTCTAAGTGGAACCTCTCTCGTACCTTCAGCACCGCCTTGTCTGGCTCGAACCTGATGTCAGGAATGTTGGCGTCGACCATCAGGCTGAACAAGTTCAGGATCAGGTTTGACGACTTGCGCAACGCTGCGTAGGCCAGGAAACAGTACTGCTTGAACTGCTTGAACTGGTCCGAGTTGACGCCTCCCATGCAGTCGACCATCTCCTTGGAAAGCTTCATGACAGGCGCGAATGGCTTCGGATCACGGCCGAGGATGAATCCAAAGTCGGCGTGGAAAAAGTGGCCGTCGGGCGCCAGCAGAAGGTTGTCAAGATGACGGTCGCCGACGCCCAGGATGTATGTGATGACGCAATAACCAGCGCAAGACTTGACGTACGTATCGAGGGTCTCCTGCCGCAAGCCAAGGGGTTGGCGGTCGTCAGGATTGTTGGACTTGAGATACGCCAGAGCGGGATTGCTCTTATACTTGGACGCGATACTCTGGAAGCTGACCGAGGGCACGAACTGCGAAGCCCCGGCGCTCGTGCTCGTCGCCAGAATTTTGTACGGGGATAGCTTCAGGTCGAGGTTTTCTTTTTGGAGCAGCTGGTCCATAAGAGTGATGATTTGGATCACCAGTTGATCCTGGCGCAAGTCGTCGCCCATTTTGAAGATGACGGGATATTTCTTCCCCGTTGTAGTCCGGAACGTGACCTTGATTGGGCAAAGCGACGACTTGAAGACCAGTGTCTCTTCCGGAATGACGCCTGTAATCTCGACCGACGGGTCGAGAGGGACGGGAAGTGGCGGGTCGATGGTGGCGATTTCGTTTTTGGGATCTGCTAGGAAGTGTTTGACACGCTCTGTCCTGCGCGCGATGGATTCCGAGGACATCTTGACTTCGCTCGAAATCTTGGAGAGAATCGCGATGAGCTCCGCTTGCCGCAGTAGTGTCTTTCGCGTTGCCGCCCCGTCTGGTCTCTTCACCAGCTCGGTCATGAAGTCGTATGCGACCTTGCGGTACATGTCGCGGGTTTCCGATCCTTGCTCGGGGCTGTTATCGTCGCACTCTACCATCAGGTACCAGTGGAAATAATTTCCGAGCATGAAGTTGGCAGCGGCTCGGAAAATAAGGAAAGCCGCCAGCGACGAGTCTTGGATTGCGTCCTGGGAAGAATCGGCCGAGATGTGCTCATACTTGAGGGCTTGAACCAGCTGCAGCAGGTAGAGCAGAAGCTCGCGGTCATCAGCTTGACGCAGCCGCTTGACAGCATACGCGCGGACGATCTGGCTGTCAAATGTAGGGCCAAGAAGCTCAAGGGCGTCGTCGACGTCAATCTCAATCCATCGGCTGAGAACCTGAGCCGCCTGCTTCGACTCGCTCTGGTCGTGCCAATTGACCGACTTGACAAATTTGGTGATGGCCCTCTTGTCCCTCGTCAGATGATATCGGAACTTCCACACCAGGTCTTTCTCTTCCGTGGTGAGGATGTGAGTCGGCGAGTACGACATGATAACGTTAAGCTCGTCTCGGACCTTGGCGTTCGGTTTCAAATCCTTGTCAAGTACGCCATGGCGATGCTGACTGCGAACTAGTCGTCGGTGTTTTGTCTCTGCGGGGTTGTCTCTAGCACCAACTTCAGGGTCGTAGACCATGACCAAACGACTACCGTACCCTGCTGCAGAATCGCCGAGGCCGTTGATGCCGGGACCGAACTGGACCTCTGGAACGGGTTTCAAGGACGCGTTGGACTGGGAACCAGTCATGTTCTGAAGAGAGGATATTGGCGGTGGCGGATATTCCAGATCCGCAAACACGACGGGGAAGTCGAACCGTGGCAGCTCGACGTTGAGTTGAAACTGGGATCGAGCTGGAGCATCCTTCTCCGCCGACTCGTCGTCGTCTTCGTCATCATCCTGATCGGCATTCGGTATGTCTTTGCTCGTGGCCTTCCTCTGGCGTTGCAGCGTCCGTAAAGAGTCTTTCGCGGACTGGAGGCCCTTCTTCTCAAACCCGCGAAAGACCAGTTGATCCAGCCAGTCGACTCTCGGGATTTCGCCCATCTCATGTTTCTTAAACAGCTTCTCCATCCTCTCAAGTTCTTCCGCGTCTGTATCCACGGCCGGCTTTACGCCCTTCTTTGACAGGTTTGTCTTCTTCCGCGCCGTTGCCGGGGTGGTGGTGTTATCGTGGCCGTCGGCCGGCTTGTGTCGGTGGACGTGGCATTTTTGGCGACCCTTTTGTACCTGATTGTCCCGGTCGAACAGTGGAAGTGTTGTGCCACCAAAAGGTATAGCGTGGCCTTGCGCGTCCTTCCCACCCGCGGGAGAGAGGTCCCAGAGGGTTATCGCGAGGCACGAATTCAGCGGGAGGGTCGAGTACTCGATCGGGAGCGTTAGCCACTCATTCCACCTGCAGTGACCCGGGTCAGTGAATATCCGGGCGAGCGTTTGGGTTTATTACCTTCTTTCGGTGCGAAACGATTTGTATGCGGTCTGCACGGGGACTGTGAGGGGCTTGGAGCCAGCCCAGACCTGGACGGTGACGTAGAGATCGGAATGCGGGCTATATCGTCAGCTGTGCCCTGCGCCGACTGCTCTAAGCTTCAGGCCGTAGATGTTTACCTGGTGTTAGAAGCCACATGCCTTAGCTCGGCCTTCTCGAGAAGAGTGGATGGTAGCAGGGAGGTCTCGTCGCCCTCCAAGTTGATTCTGTGAAGGTGTCAGTGGGCGGCTAGAAACGCCATAGAGGAGGGGTGGGCCTACACTCGGATGCTGACAGGGTAGTTGAGCGAGTCTGAACTCGCGAAAGAAAATGAATCCATCTCATCCGAAAGCCTCCATGGCAGTCCCGACTTCTGGTGCTTGTTGAGGATCGACTGTGCGCGCGAAGAATGATCGCCCGAGAGGGACGCCTCGTTAGTCGCGTTGAACACGAGCGGTCATCAGGCGGACGATGCTGATAAGATAAGAGCTCCTGACTGTCCGTGCCTCTCTTGACTCCAACAGGTCAGGTACGGGACCCAGTACCCCGCGTCGGCAAGCCACACCTGTGCGAGAATCCGCCACAGCAGCCCCACCACTTTAATGATTTTGGTGGATTTGGGTTGCCGTCGCGTCTCCCGCCGCGAACTTCCCAGCACAGCGAGCCTCGACGCGACGAATAAAGATCGAGGTGCTTCAGCCTCGTCGCAACACCACATTATTGACCTGCCAGCGCTTCACCAACAGCCTACCGGCATCCGCCTAGGCCTTCCGGCGGAAATTACCTGCAAACTCAAAAGAATCATCACTGTAAGAAACATGCCCGCCAGAGCGCCGTCCTCCTCCGGAGGGTCGTCCTCGGCGGCCGAATCCGAAAACGAAGGCGCATCCGGCGCGCATGAGAACTCTCTCGCATTCAGAGACCGATCCAACGGCAAGAGGAAACGAAACGATACCGCAAATGGGACCTCGAGACGAAGGCGGTCACCATCTGCACAAGATGAAGACGACGAAAACGACCCGGAAATGTACGATCCGGACCAGCCGATGGAAGAGAGGCGGAGGATCCAGAGGGGGTTCCGCGACCTGCAGAAGAACCTGAGCGAGAACATGGAAGAATACATGCAGCCCAACTCAAAGGGACTGCTCGAGACGCTGAGACGCGCGCAGGAACTCTCCAGCAGCGTCAAGCAGACCAACGAAGCCACCATCGACGCCCGCCTGCTCGTCAACACGATTGATCTTTCCTACCGGAAGACTCTGCGGATGGTCCAGGGCAGCACGTCACAAGGCGTTGATGTCGACGAGTTCGTTTCAAAATGCATCACGTATATGCGACAGGGTGGGGGCATCGCGGACGATGACGCGCCGGACCTGTCCAGCACGCAGCGCCAGCGGCGGCGACGAGGACGCGACGGCGATGACGAGGAGAATGACGAGATGCTGAACTGGCCTCATCTGGGCCGCTTCGCATGCCTGCAAACCAATCGTCGGCCCGCATTGTCCGGATTCCTCGTGGGGCCCCTCTCTGTTGAGAAGAAGGTCCGGAAGATCACCAAGCGAACGGCCCGGTTCCGCAGGGAGGATCTGGCTGAAACTCGGCCCGAGGTGCTGAACGTGGATGAACTCTCCAAGAAAGAGAACGACCTCACTTCGATCTGCGCCAAGATCCTGAAACAGCTCAGAGATGTTCAGATGGGCGCGCAAGAGAAGTTGCAGGAGATCTTTGAGGAGAGGCCAAACATGGAGCAGAGCGAGATGATGCGAATCATGCACGAGCATGGCCTGCGCGACACGGGTGGCGTGGATCTGTTGAGGTTTGTCGTCAACCCGCAGTCTTTTGGGCAGACGGTCGAGAACATGTTCTACGTCAGCTTCCTCATTCGCGATGGCAAGGTCAACGTGGAATTTGACGAGCAGGAACTCCCTTCCCTGAGTACGTCAAATCTCTCCTTAGCTTGGCAACATCACGCTGACCGAATGTAGGCCCCGTCGATTCCGGCGAGACGAGCAGTGGTGCCAAGACTGGTGCTATGAAGCACCAAGCCATCTTCTCGATGGACATGAAGACATGGCGGGACATTATCGACACGTTCCACATCACGACATCAATGATTGAGCATAGGAAAGAGACGAACCAGCAAGGGCCTGGTGCGCGGGGATGGTACAGTTGAGGGCGACACATGACTTTGGCGTTAGGGCAGCGATACCTCGTTCAATGATGACTGTGCTTCTTGCTTTTCATGACAAGACGCATGAACGTTGATGACATGCGCAACATAGACTCCTTGGGAAAGCCCTCTGAAGCGACGGACCAACGTCACGAAGCCCACGAGGACAGGAACCAGTCGGGTTGTAGTCTCCATGGTGTAGTACCGCTTACCCGACGTTCATCTCTTGCTAAGCAAAAGCATGGGGTTGGCTTGCAACTTGGGGGCATACTCGAGGATGCGCCAGACCTTTCGGCCGAATCGAAGTGAGTCTGTTGGCGGCGCAAGTCGGATACGTTCGAAGACGATTGGAGGTCGTCCACATTCGAGTTGCTTCATGGTCCAATTCCGAAGACTGGCATTGCCACACCTTGAAACTCTGACGGAGGCCCCCGTTGTCCACTTCTTTGTTGGAGCTCACCCTCATCTACTCCCACGACCATAGCCTCGCAGGCCACTTCCGGCGCCCAACTTTCCTGACGGCCCAGCCGACATACCACACATCCCAGGTTTAACTCCCTCAAAGAACAAATGGCTATTGATATGGTTCTTTGTACTGCTGGAATGCTGGTCACCATGCCGCACACTCGCCTCAGCAGTTACAATATGCATGTTCTTTGACCTCTTTGTTCTTCCGGATCATCCAATGGAGAGGCATCTAAAGAACCCTCCGCCCGGGCAGGGATAGAATAATGAATTGACAAGTAGGAGACCTGCCTGTTCTTTGTGCTGTGGCAAGGTCTTAAGCATTATGTCTCCAGAGACGCGCAGGCCTTCATGGCCTTCAGCCCCCCCCGCGACCAGCCGACGTTGGCCCTCACTACAATTTCAAGCTGTCTAGCTCCTGTACTGTACATCTTGTTACTATCTTGACCACCGACAAGCCGATTCGTTAATCACGAAATCATGGGCGCGAAAAATCAGAAGAAGGGTCCCAGCGCTGGAGATGCAGGCCCCAAACCAGCTGACAAGGACGACACCGAGGCTGGCAAACCCTCCTCCCAGACGAAAGCCGTTCCGCCAGGCCAGAAAAAAAGAAGGTCCAGCTCCGGCCTTGGCCTCCGTGATCAAGCGCTATTCGGATCATCCAGTCACTCTGGCCGCTTCTCGTTCCCTGGGACGCCCCTCTCGGGTCGAATGACTGGGCGGACAGTGAGCTTCGGCTCCCCTCTCGGCGACATTCGCGAGACGGCTGCCGGGTTTTACGCCCTTTCGACTCCGAGGTCGCCGCCGCGGCCGGCCCGGGGATTTTCGACACGTCGCCTCACTGGCTCCTCAGTGATGAGTTCAACTCCCGGCACGCCGGACCACATGGCCATCTTCGGCGGATTCAGTGGCCTCGAGGGGATGAGAGGGGCCCTTAGGCGTCAAAGCAAGCTTATCGAGAGCATGGCCCTCACTGAGAAGGTCCTGACGAACGAGGCCGACGAAGCGAAGAGCAGCCGCATTGAAGCGGAGCTCGCGACCGAGAGACTGGAACGGCAGGTCGCAAAGCTGGAGAAGCAGATCGAGAAACTGACGCGCCAGCTCAAAGAGAAAGACAGGGCCGTTGGAGCCGGCCAGGCATCCCCGCCAGATGAGGCGCAGACAGTCACGCAGCACGAGAAGGCGTTGCAGGCAGCGAATGCTGAGCTCAAGGAGGAGATGGAAGAACTCGAGGCCAGGCTGGCACTGTCATTGGAATCAACCGCTAGGGCCGAGAAGTTTCTTGCCGACTCCAACAGAAATATTGAAAGGCTCACCATGGAGAAAAACGAAGACCGGGAACATTGGGGATCGATCATGTCCAGAAACAACGAGGGTGGCGCTTCATGGGGCTTACCGACTACCAGACTGTCTCCAAAGTCTTCGTCCCCAGGGAAAGCGGGCAGCACGGGAAGTGCTGCCCAGACAGCAGAAACTTCCTCGACAAGACTCGGTTCGACGACTGATAACCGCAGCGATCCGGAAGACGACGGCGGGGGGGAGACCGACGATGAGGGTGTGCAATCCGAATCCAGCGACGACGGTGCAGGTATGATAAGTATCCCCACTGAGGACTGGAAAGCCATGATGGAAGAGTACACTGAGCTGCAGAACATGAAAGAAATCTTCCAGTTCGGTGTCGCGGCGCACGATACGCTCCGCGCAGCTGCTGATGCTGGCCAGGAGAACGCAATGTTTGAGATCAGTGACATCGAGGCGATCCTAGGCCGAGGCGACAGCCTTGAAACCCAAGGCCAGCATCAGTCGACACAGAATCTTGTTCAACGGGTAAGCTTCTGACTGCGGGTTGGGTGCTGCTTGCAGCTAACTGTGATATCTAGCCACCGGAGGTGTCAAAACCCAAAGATGAAGAGAAGGCAGTCGAGAAACGTGCCGAAATTTCAGACCGGGAGGTTAGCAAATTGGTGAGTGAAATACATGATTAACGGATGGGAGCGAGTGTTGATAGGAGCTTCCAGCGGGCTGAACCAGGCAAGACTCAGAAGGACAAGTTGGCTCATACCGAACAGTCGGCGGGCGACGATCGGGGCAAGGCTTTGGAAAGCTGTTTGCCTAAGCCGGTCATTCCTGGGCGAGAAGCTTACCATGAGCACTTCCAGAGACTCGTCAAGGCTCTCCAAGATAAACATCAAAGGCAGGCCGACCTCAACACAGCCTTCGACAAAGAGACAAGCATAAAGGAGAGTGACAGGCTCCGACAACTGCTGGCTGCCAGCAGCCGCGAGCTTAGGGCGGCCTTGATAGAATTGCCTGACATGCCGGGCAAGGAAATGCTACAGGAGCACGACAACCACGAAACGGAGGTTTCCTTGTTCCAAAAGCGGCTGGAAACGGCCGAGGTACAGGCAGCAGACCACTTGAAGAAACAAGAGGATCGGTTTGCATCCAAGAAGGAGAAAGAGCTGAAATTCGCACTCTTCCTGGCCGAAGACAAGTGCCAGAAAGAAAAGGCCGAGCTGCAAGGCCAACTCGACGAGGCCAAGCGCGTCATTCTAGCAGCCGAAACTGCTCATACGAAAGGAATGGACGGCGAAGGATCACAGATACCCAAGAACGAAGAGGAAGATGAGGATGAAAGCGGACGGGGAGGGGAGGAAGGGGCAGTGCTCGACGACGAGTTGACTGCCCAAATTGTTGGACTCGAAAAGGAACTGGCAGGTCTCGAAAGCGGACACAAGGAGCACGCCAGAAAGCTCCAAGAGGAGAGGAACGACCTGATGATGGAGGTCACTAACTCCCAGGTTGACCAACAGGGCCTGACAGAGGAGATTGCCCAGCTGCACAGGCATATCGCAAAACTGGAGAGCGCTGTCAAGGCCAATCAAGAGAAGCTGCGAAAGGCCATCGACAAAAGGTCCACCCCTGACGATGCTGAGAAGATAAAGAAACTGGAGTTCACGATTTCCGAACTGAAGGAAGAGATGGGAGAAAAAAAAAGAAGTGTTGGTGAGAAGGAGGACGAGATCAAGTCGCTCCAACAGAACATCAAATCACAAGAAAACTACGTTCAGGAGCTCCAGGAACGGGTCGAGAAAGTCGAGGCTCAGATCACGACGAAGGAGAAAGAGCTCCAGGAGGCCAAGGCTCGTGCCAAAAAGCACCGTCGCAGCGCGCAAAGCCTCAAGCCCTCACACCACAAAATGGCCCTCCTGAAGAAGACAAGCTTGTCATCCATGGAAGAAGTCAAACAGCTCACGGCTCAGCTGCAAGATTTGACTAATCAGGTCGGATATCATATCGCATCGCAAGCCAGGCTCGAAGGGTTGCAGGAGCTGCAGAGGAGCATTGATAGGGTGGAGGCCGAGGGATCACAACTTGAAGAGCCAGCAAGCCTCGCCGAAGCAAAAGATCTTGTTTCGGACCAAAGAGCCAGCATCAGGTGGTACCATGAAAAACTGAGGAGTATGAAGGTCGCGCGGGAGTCGTTGGCAGACAAAGTGGAGGATGCCGAGAAGGAGCTGAAGCAGACGAAGGAGGAATTGGCTCGGGTGAAAGCCGACATAAAAGAACAGCGGGAGAAGCACGGGAAGCAGAGTGTCCCCGAAGAGTCCTTGCGTGAGCGCAACACGACCGGAGATGAGCTTGCGCAGGCGAAGAAGAAGCTCAACGTTGCCCATAGCCACGATGTCGACAGAACACTGGCCACTGAAGACAAGACGCCGTTCAGGACGTGGTTGCGTGAGTTCTTCTCAGCAATCGGGCCCATCCTCGGGGGCAACGGGCAGGCCTGGGTACGCGTGTTCGGGTTCCTGTGGGCGGTGTTCGTCTTGGCTGTATACGAGGCGTACGGGGCCATCTCAACGATGCTGCTGCGGGTGTGGTCGTTGGCGGAGGGCAGGCCGTGGACGAGACCGTTGCGGGCGAGGAAGACGGTCAAGTGGCCGCAGGTCTGGCCGGGCGATGTGGCGACGGTGCTCGCCCATGCGTACTTCCTGTGGATGGTCTTCATGGCGGTCCAGACGTGGTGGGTGCTGAAGGCGCAACTCGAGGTCTGGCTCGGGGCAAACAGCATAACGAGGGCTTACTATCACGACGTGGTCGGGAGGCAGGGTTCGCCGTCATGGAGGAGCGGTGTCAAGATGGTGGACAAGCGATTCTGGAGTACGTCAATTCCTGGCCAGGAGTCGAGATTCATGGCACCCTTTGACTGGTGTGCGCTCGTCTTCAGACGGTGGTTCAACATTGTGTACAGTCGCCTGCTGGGAGCGGAGCTGTAGAGTTGGCGGTTTCTGTTGCGGTAGAGAATCATGTATTACACTGCAGGCGGGGTGTAGCTTAGTAGACAGGTTACTGATTTGGTGAAATTGACAGCCATGATGTTCAATCTTGTCGTGATGTGATGGGCTGCTGATGCATGGGGCGGGATGGCTCCGAGTGGTGATGGCTGCTCCCTGGTGGTTAGAGGTTGAACTGCAGTTGCTGAGTGAGCGGACAGTCAGTCACTGGGAAGGTACCCAAGCACCTGAAGACGTGTTGGGGCAGGGGCAGGGCAGGGACGATAAGGTGAAGTCGACGATTTGGAATTGTCAAGGCTGTGGCCGGCGGGGTTGTCCCACTGTGGCTTCCGTTGCTGACATTTCACGAGCGGGACCTCGGTACTCCCCTCTGGAAGGTACCCACTACCCAGGGGTTTCCAGGGGACCACATGCTGAAAGATTAGTGAGGGAACCCTACAGCATAGGCCTGCCGGTGTTGACTGACGTCTTTGGGGAAGGGGCACCCCGGTGATGTCATGACTCGACAGGGTTCTGCTCTAGAGCGGCAGCTGCTCCCGAGCGTGCAGCTTCCAGGCTGCATCAGTCGATCCGGTCGGGCCCATTCACGATTGCAAGCGGTCGAACCATCTCCCCGATGCCTCCATTTCTAAATCCCCATTTCCAAATACTTCCAGATCGCCCCCATCCGTCCTTGCATTTACCTGCAGTATCTACATTCTAGTTCCCGTCGGTGCCGAAACAAGACATAGTCCCTCGCATCGCCGACACAAACAAACGCCATCCCCGAACCCCCCCCACCCAACGGACCCATGAAACCTCGTCCCATCGGGCTGTACCTGTGCCGCACCTGATCTGAAAGGCTCGACTGCCAACCCGAATCGAACCGGGGTTCTCATCAAACCCGGGACCGCCGTCGACACCCTTAACTCCAACTCGAAAAGCCCATAGATCCAATGCCACCGGCATCCCCACTCGAAGTTTCTTCGCTGTTGGTAAGCTCAGGCCCAGAACCAAGCCCTCCCTCCTCTTGCATCATCATCACCACTACTCTTTCGTCACCCCACCTCTCGTATATAGTCCGTTGCCCCCTCCGGTGTCCTACTGACTCTTCGCTTTTTCTCTGTAGCGAAGTACTAGATACCCCTTGCGCATCACATCATCACTACAAGCACAGGCACGATATTCTCTGAGCCAGACCGTCCACCGACGCTCCTTCAACTCCAGCAGCTCCAACGCGAACAACAACTCTTCTCACTACCACTCATCCACCTCTACTCCAGCTTCAACCTTCAATCTCAAGGCACAACATACCGCCTTTGACTCTTCAGATCAGACCCCCGCGGACCGCGCCCCGTCATCACCTATCACCACAACCCAAGGCCCGCCCATCATGTCCTCCAAACTCATCCCTACCAATCCCGCCGACGTCATGGTCATCCGCGATCTGACCCCGAACATCACCACCTTCTCCGTCCCCTTCTCCCGTTTCGGCACAGTCAAGATCGGCGGTCGCGGTACCCTCGTCCGCCTGTCGTCTGGCACACTCGCCATCTTCTCACCTGTTGCCCTGACCGACGCCGTCCGTGCCAAGGTCGCCGCCCTCGGCTCCACCGTCTCCCACATCATCGCCCCCGACATTGAGCACCACATCTTCCTCTCCGAGTGGAAGGCTGCCTTCCCCGACGCCAAGCTCATCGGCCCCGAGGGCCTCCCCGAGAAGCGCGCCAAGCAGGCCCCCACCGACGACAAGATCCGCGACGACCCCTTCGCCGTCGTCTTCGCTGCCGGACCCACCAAGCGCGACCTCCGCATCGACCCTGCCTTCGACGCCGACTTTGATTACGAGTTCGTCGACGCACACCCCAACAAGGAGCTCGTCTTCTTTTACCGCCCTGATCGCGTCCTCATCCAGGCTGATTTGCTCTTCAACCTGCCTGCCACTGAGCAGTACTCCCGTGTCCCTGACGCCGAGAAGGGTCGCGGCTTCGCAGACAAGCTCTTCGGCGGCGTGCAGACCACCGAGGGCGACACCAAGTGGGTGAAGCGCTTCCAGTGGTACGTCTTCAGTGCCAAGGACCGCACCGGCTTCAACGAGAGCATCCAGCGCATCGGCGCGTGGGATTTCGAGACCATCGTGCCTTGTCACGGTGACACGATGGTCGGCGACGGCAAGGAGAGGTTCGCCAAGGTCTTTGCCTGGCACCTCAACGGCGAGAAGAAGGGATGAATGTGTTCTGGCGCGTCTTTTTCTGTCTGTCTCCTGTACATACGCACGCTTTCCTGTACTTTTGCTGTTGTGGTTATTGCCCCGTTGATACCAGGTCTTTTTTTGTAAATCAGTCGCTTCATACTCATAATTGGTATATCTGCCGTCACATCCTTACAATATTCCTCAAGGCAGTTCATGCCGCCCCTGCGTCCCCTCATACACCGGCGCCTCGAACCTCCTCTCGTCCTCGGGCGCCTCCGCCCTGCCTACCGTGCCATCTCCAACCGGCGCCTCGTGCACGGCCGAGTCGGCCCCCGCCTCCTGCACGTCCCGCGACATGGTCGTCGGCAGCTCGCTGCTGCCCGACACGGCGCTCCAGGGGCCCGGCGAGCCGAGGGTGCCCTTCTCGCCGTCGCCATCATGCGAAGAGCCCGCGACGGCGGCGGCTTCGTTGGCCTCGAGCTCGGCGGCGGCCTTGGCCTTACGCACGCGCCGGCGCCAGAGGAAGAAGAAGAGGAGAGCCGCGAGGAGGCCCAGGCCGCCGACGCCGATGCCGACGCCGAGACCGATCTCGAGGGCGTTGGAGTTGCCGCCGCCGCCGCCGCCGCCGGAATCGGAGCCGGACTCGATGGCCGAGGTGGCGGCGTCTGCGGCGGACGATGAGGTGCGGGAAGACGGCGTGCCGGAGCCCGAGGATGTGGCTGACGAGTCGGACGCCGACGAGGTGGGCGATGCGCCGATGGTGGTCATGATGGTTGGGGAGCCGCCTGATCACGTTAGTCTTTCGGCAGGTCTCATGCGTGCAGGGGTCGAGCTTCGATCTTGGAGCGTTACCACGGCCATTCCTACCCTGCTCCAAGATTTGGGGGAATTAAGCTTTGCTGCTGACTCTCGGCATGCTTGATTGAAAAGGGTCCTTGGTGGGGACAGGAAGAATAAAACGAAATCAACAAAAAGAAAAGGGGGAACAAGAGGGAAAGAAGACCACCCACCAGAAAAGCGAATGCTCTCCTCCTCTTCCTCGCAGTCGGCGTCCTCATCCGAGTTGACGCAGTAGAAGACGTCCCTCGACCCCCGGCACGGAGCGATGGGCTGCGGGGCGTTCAGGTTGTCAATCTCCTCCGGATCGGTGCACCACCGGGGACAGTCGGGGCTCGTCCAGCTCTGGTCGGTGCAGGCACCGCGGATGAGGGTGGCGTCGGCGAGCTGGGACGGGTCCTGGCCGGCGGCCATGCAGAGGCCGTTGCTCAGGCAGGCCCAGCCCTGGTTGCAGCAGTGCGAGTGCGCCGTGTCGGCCCCGGCGCCGCCGCAGGGGGCCATGTCGCTGGCGGCGACGGTGCCGTTGGGGAAGTAGCAGCCCGCGTCGGAGGACTGGGCTGCCGTCGTCGGGAGGAGGGCGGCGAGGGCGAGGGCGAAGACGACGACGACGAGATGGAGGCGAGGAGAGCCGCCTCGTCGTGGGAGGGGATCCCATGTCTGGCGTGGATGGTTCGTCATGCTGTGCTGGGCTCGAGCTACTCCTTCGTATCGGGCATTGATTGAGTTGGGGGGCGTGGGGATGAGCAAACGAGCGTGGGTTTCTGGCGATGGGTGATTTCTCGTGATGGTGATAGTTTGACAACCAGGTCGTAACGAACGCAACGGGCCTCGAGAAACAGAAGACCGATCAACCACCCTCAGCGCCACCGGGCGCGGCCCAACAGCAGCACACCCGCCTTTTACCATGTCCCCCGATCGACACCCGGGACAGCCGTGGATCTCTCAAAACGACACCCGTGCCCTCCCCCCCCCGTCATGATTGACTCTGCCTCCCCCCCGTCATGATTAACTCTGCCCCCCTCGCAAACGAAACGAACCTCTCCACCACCAGCCAGCCAGCCAGCCAGCCCAGCCCAGCACCCCACAGCGAGAAAACAACAGAGTCGGCGCGACTTGGCCCGTGGCGGAGCAGCGCCGTTGTCTACGAGGGGACTGGCGTGCGCGTCCGAATCAAGGTTATTGACGATCCCTGGCGCGCCCCGTGGCTCTCTCCCCCCCCCCATGCTTCTTCTCCCAGCGGAGGGCCGCGGCGCAGAGACCGCCAGACAGGGCGGACCAAGGCCTGGGGATCCCCTCGCCAGCACTGCCGGCCTTGGGAAACCCCGAATCGACCCAGAAGTGGTGCCAAGATATTGCCTAGTGGACACCGGTACGCTGCCAAGAGACCTATCACGACCCCGAGACCGATCTATTTTTCGACCCAAGCTCCTCTCCCCTCCCCATCCCAATTCCCCGTTGCACTGCTGCTGCTGTTGCTGCTGCTGCGGCGCAGAAGCACCGCCTCTCTTCGTGTCGGCCACGCGGAGCTCCCTGTCCTGCTTTTTCCACACGCATCCGGCTGCACATCCTTCGGGCGTCCATAATGCCATTGATCGATTCGTTTCATCTCTCCTCTCAAAACTTGGGACGATGACGCAGTCGGGCTGCTCTGCTGCTCACAGTCCACCCCTTCTCATGTCGGGCGTGGTGGCCCACTCGACGGAATCGACCGGAGCCGGATTACATTACCGGGCCCCGAGTCAGGCGCCGAGTCATACAGCCGAAACACTGGACCGTGATGAGAGAGCACATCGCTCACTCAGGGACTCACCACTCGTCACTCACTCGACTGCCAGACCGCCGCCGGCCCCACACCACCATGTGCCCCTCCCCTCACCGTCCCGTCCGCCCATGTGTCCGTCTGTCTTGTCTGTATGGCTTGTGTGTGCGCTCTCGGGATGCAGAAGTGACGACGACAGAAAACCATGCCATGTACGGTGTAATTATTCAAGACACTTGACCAACAAACGGTCCCACTCCTCTGCTGTCTGCCCAACCCTCGACCTCCTCTGCTCACTACCTCGCCTTCTCGCCTCGCGACCCTCTTGAACCAACCAACCCTCCCCCTGCCAGCCCGCTCGCCGCCCGCCATGATGATGTGAGGTGGGGGGAAAAACAAAACACGCGGTCGTAGACGACGCAGAGCTGTAGCTGTGCCGCTGGTATCGATCCATCTCTACTCAAAACACAAAATTCCCGCCGCGCTCCCTCTTGCCGCCGCAGCACGAAGCACGCACGCACGCTCTCGCATTGCCCCGGGGGATGTTTTAAAAAAAGAAATTCCTGCTGAAAACCCTCGCTCAGATGGCCTGTGGAGGTGGCAGCTCGGACCGTCTGTTGTTCTTCCAAAAGTCGAGCGCTTCCACGACGTCCTCGCCCTTTTCGTCCTCGTACGCGAATAGGATCTGTAGGGGGAAAAGTCAGTCAGATGCTCCGGATCCGAAGCCACGCGGATTCACACTCACCTCGTGCGTGCTGCTGTGCAGCATCCGGATGTTCTTGTGCGGCACGATGTGCACCGCCCCGTTCTCAATGTTGCGCAGCTCGATAAAGTTGGCCTCGAACGCCAGGATCCACGGGTAGCTCAGCGCGAAGCTGTGCGGCGTGCCCTCCCAGTCGATCCGCCACTCCGGCCGCGCGCGCCACCCGTTGCGGTTGACGAAGAAGGAGAACTCGGAGTAGTTGAGCAGGAACTCGCCGTTCAGCCGCTCAATGTGGATCGGCTTGACCGACTCCTTCCGCGCCACAAAGTCCAGGCTCGTGTCCGCCTGGTCGAGCAGCGACTGCGTCTCGAGCGTCTCGAGCGACACCACCTCGAACCCGCGCGCGCACGCCACGCAGAGCTTGCTCTTGAGGAAGTGCACCGACGACGATTCCGTCGGGATGTAGAACTCCTTGAACGGCTTGAGCTCGTCCTGCCCCGCGAACATCTTGCCGAAGCCCTTCTGCTTCTTGCCCTTGTTGAACGCGTCCGTCGGCTCGTACACCTTGATCGTCGTCGAGAGCGCCGACGACTTGACGCAGCAGACCAGGTGCCGCCCCAGGCAGATGCCCGTCTTGAAGAAGTTGCAGTGGCTCTGGATCTTCTTGCCGCGCTTCGACGACGCCGGCTCCGTCGGGTCGAGCGCCGCGATGGCGTACGAGTAGACCGCCTTGTTCGTGAGCACCAGCAGCAGCCCGTACTCCTCGAGTATGTCAATCTGCGTCACCACCGCCGTCTCGATGACCCGCTTCGGCATCATGTCCTTGTTCTTGCGGTCCGATACGTAGATGCCCGTGTCCGTGCCGTAGATCAGCTTGCGGCCGCCGTCGCACGGCGTCACGCAGTTGATCTGGTTCGCCCCCACGAAGAAGTTGCTGGAGATGACCGTCGTGTTGAAGAAGTCGGCCCGGGCCCTCAGCTGCTTCTGCGCCTTGTCGATGAACTGCAGCCACTTGTCCCGCCCCGCCTGGTTGGCCGCGAACAGCGTCAGCTCGTACCCTGCTTTGCCCAAATGGCGGAACGTGATCGGCCATCCGTCACTCTTCTTGCTGTCCTTGGCGTTGTTGCCGCCCAGCGGCAGGAGACTGGAGGACGTGCGCTTGACCCCCTGTTGAGGGATGACCTCGTCCATCTCGCGAATCGCCAGCAGCTCGAGTGGAATTGGCTGTGGCTCATGTTAGCATCGTAATCTCGGCAGCGCAGGGACGCATCAGGTCAACTCACTCTCCTGTAGGCTTTGATCTCCTCGGCTTTGCCCGCCTGCTTGACCCTCACGAGAAGGACTGCGTGATCAAACAGGTACGACGTGATCTCGTTGGCCGGGGAAGAGTCGTGCGGCGTCTTCCTCAGCTGGCTCTTGAAGACGATTTCTCTGCCCTCCTCTGTCAGTCTCAGCTCCACCCGCTCGTTCGGTCGGAATCGGAGCTGCTCGTGTAGCCTCTTGAGGTGGAACCTGTTCTCGGCCTTGCCTGATTCGCGGTTGACCCTGCTCAGCAGATCACGAATCACCGTCAGGACCTTAGGGAGGTCCTCCCTGTCCGAGTTGCTCTCTTCCGAGTGCTTCAGCACGGCCTCCAGCAGGAGCGGGTAACGCGCCAATCTCGTCGTGGGCTTCGTCAGGTAACCGTTGAGCTCGAGCTTCCGGGACTCCTTGCGTCGCTCGATCTCCTCCACGAACTTGGCAAAGTACGGGTTGATGCTCTTCTCGTTCTCGAACTCGTGCTTGGCCTCCATCTGCTTGGATCCGTACCAGATGAACGGCTCAAACTGCGGGACGAACTCGAGGAAGACGTCTCCCACGTTGTGGACGACCGGGTTCTTCTGCTGGCGTTCCGTCAGTGCCCGTGCGAAGCGCGAGCTGACGAGGTGCAAGCTGGGATGGTCGATGATGTTGCTGAAAATGGCCTTCACGACTCTCTCGCGACGACTGATCGGGATGGGGGAGGCCTTGGATCGCAAGGGAAGGACCCAGAAGTCGCGCAGGTATTCCAGGTCCTTGACGAAGTCCCGCTCCGTGTAGCAAATTTCGGAGATGACCTCCTGGCGCTTCTTCTCCTTGTCGTCCACCTTGTCGGCAATCTCCCGGGGCACCGAGTTGATCCAGAGCTTCTGCTCGTCAGTCTGGTCGACGTCGTCGGCGTCGGCCACGGCGCTGTCCTCCTTCTTCAGGCCCGGCTGGATCTTCAGGTTCAGCCTAGAAACCTGCTCCAGTCTCCTGGGGCAGGCAATCGAGTAGCAGAGGTTGTCCCTTGTACACGTGGGCGAGTAGCATTCGGACAAGAGCACGAACACGCCGTTGACGGGGTTGTCGTCGGGCTGATCAGTCAACGTTTCGCGGAACTGGTACATTTCCGAAGTCGAGTCTCGCAACCGGTGTTCGTAGGTGACGTCGTGGAAGAACTTCTGCGCATCGAGCGCACGACCCAAGAGGAGAGCGAGGTTGCGGTCGGTCGTCCTGATAATGTACGACAGGACATCCACCGCCTCGGCACCGCTGAAGGCGCTCTTGTAGGCCAGCTCGTTCTTGGTGCGGTCTCCCGTGATGATCTTGTGCTGGAAACATTCGGCGACTCTTGACAGCATGGCGGGATAGACCAGGGGCGCCCTGATCTTGCCGGTCGGGGGCCGCTCGCCGTCGATCGACTTTGCAGACTTGCTCATGGACGGCCTGTGTCCCAGGGTGGTAGTGTCGGAGTCGGCCAGGGTGACCGGCATGGTGATGGTCGAGGCCATTGACATGGTTCGCTGGGTGTCAGCGCTGGAGGAGACCATACTAGTGGTCCTGGTCTGTGATCCCGGCGCCGGCGGGTAGCCTCCGTTGGAATAGCCGGTGTTCGGCACGCTGTTGCTGGCCGGTAGTTCTGCGGGGGCTCTGCGGTTGGGGATCACTCGGCCGCTCATGGTCTGGTAGGAGCTGTGTGGGCCGTCTCGCTCCTGTGGGGGATAACCGCCGGTCATGGACATGGATCGGTCATCGTGACGCTCGGGGACCACGCGTCCCTGCGCTGTCGTTCGAGATGAGGTCGGGTTGTAGGGCGCATGGCGGAAGGCGTTGGCAGGCGCCTGTTGTTGGTAGGCGCTTGGCGGGGGTTGATAATTCTGCTGTCTAGGTGCTGATGCAAGAGACTGTGAGCGGTAGGGATCGTTCATCATGCTCGGGGCCGGTCCGCCCTGGTGGAAGCGCTGGGCTGCGGTTCGGGCGCCAGCAGCTCCCGGCGGAGCACCGCGAGAGTCAGGTCGCGGCGGCGGCGGGCCACCGTATCGGCGCTGCTGCTGTTGCTGCTGCTGCTGCTGAAGATATTGTGACTGTGGAGAGGAGGCCTGGTACCCTCCGGAGATGGACCGCTGCCCGGGGTAAGCATTGCCCGGGTGGTCCGCGTCCATGGTTCGTGACCTCGGCGACATGGGCTGGCGATCGCCGTACTGGTTGGGGATCGGTTGACGCGGCGGCGGCTGTCGTTGCATGGGAGGAGGCATGCCAGACATGCCAGACTGCATGGTCTGGGTCCTACCCTGAGGCATCATCTGAGGGGGCATGGAGGAGGAGGTCATGGTCTGCGAGCGACCAGGGGGTGGCGCGGCGCCGAAGATGTTAGAGAAGGCGGCATCTCGCTGGTTGTTCGACGAGTGACCACGGGGGTCGCGTTGGTAGTAGTCGGACATGATGGCTGCACCTGGATACAAGACAAAGGCCGCAGTCAGTTTTCCGCGCGTCGTGGCAGGACGGACAGGGGGTGGTGGGAGCAGGGAAGAGAGGCGGGCAGCAAAATGAAGCTCGAAGACGTAGTGTGCCTTACCTCATGAAAAGCCCCAGAGGCCGGCGACGGCGTTGTGAGACAAAACCGTCCGAATATGTGTGAGGCAGGTTGGCAGGTTGGCAGGTTGGCAGGCTGATTGCTGTCGGGCTGGGCCAGGCACAGCGTCGGGCGTTGCGCCTTGGCTGGGGGCGCCGGTGACCTGACGACGCTGGGTAGTCCCGCGGAGGTATTTCGAGGCGGCAATAGCCCTCGTGTGGTATCCCCCTTTCTCGATGGGCGTCGACGCCGGACGGGGGTCGAGGGCAGAAGAGGCGTGCGTCTGCGAGGACGGTCGGTCGGTAGGTCGGTCGGAGGCGGCGATGGTGAATCCGCGAAGAGGAATCAATCGGCTCAAGGCGACAGCAACGGGGGATTGCTGCGGCTCGAGTAGGTTGTTCAGTTCGTCGGCATCGGAGGAGGCAGCGGGTCGGAAGCGCCGGTGGTGTGGGCTCGCAATAGGAGGAGGTTTGGGTGGGTGGGCTGGTGGGCTGGTAGGTAAGGTAGTATAGTATGCTGCGGTAGGTAAGGTAATAATGAGTGTACTGTGTAGAGAGATGGGAGGTCGAGATGCAATGCAGAAAAGGACTATCCGTGTCTGCAACCTAACCCCGGGGCCTCGCGGTCCAGCCGAATGAATGCTCAATGCACACTAGACTGGGCCAGGATTCTGGAGGGGCCTTCTTGACGTGACTCCACTCGGCGTTGGCGACCTCTTTCAACGAAAGACAAGTAAAAACCGGTTCGTGCTATGTCGTGCTTGTCGGTTGTTTATTTGGACTGTCCCTCGAGAGTCGACAAAAATCCGTCAGGTGGTATTGGCCGTCACGTCCCAGAATGAGGCTCGGGTTTCGAGAGCATGCGCCTGATGCGCCCGCAGAGGGTTCAATAGATAAACAGTTAGGGGGCGGCGCCGTTGTACCTCGAAGTAGCGGAGACTCTCAGACAGGCGTAAGCTGGGCGATCACGGGCAGCACCGAGCGGCAAGGCGCACTGTCATCGGGCGGGAACTGGAACTATCTAGACGTCGTTTCGTGTCAGGAGAGGCCACTGCAGCACTGACACGACGAAGAGGGAATCGCAATCTCTTTATTCACCCGCTCTGCGCCGTGTTTGCGGTATCCTTCTTAGATGAGACTGTAAACGGGCGATCGAGTCGCTGGACCTGCGGGGTACAAAGGCCTCTCGGTCTCCTCTCATTTCACTCAACCCCCCGAGCGGCTCGGCTGACTGATCCTTCTCACGTGACCGCTGCGACGACACCTCCCTCCAAGCTCCTTTACCCTGATTGGCTTCGTCACCACCAAAGCTCGCGGCCAACTCCAAGATCCAGGTAGCAGCATTTCGACGCTCTGCCCAAGTCAACATCAACGACCACGCATCATCGCGCATCCCCGTCTCCCAGCCGCCCTTGATCGAGAGCCCACCACCACAATGGCCGACGACCCCAACCCCGACCTGGCTCCCAAGTTCGCCCCATTCATCGGAATGGTACGCCCGCCCTGTCCTCCCGCCAACGAGCAAGCGGCATCCCTACCTCATGCTGACGAACATCCCCATCTAGGCCGGCATCGCGGGCGCCATGATCTTCGGCTGCATCGGCGCCGCGTACGGAACCGCAAAGTCCGGCATCGGCATCGCGGGTGTCGGTACCTTCAGGCCAGACCTGATCATGAAGGCACGTCTCCCGGCCCCCGTCCCCCGGGGGAGAACCGACGACTGACTCTGACCTTCCCACCCTGCAGTGCCTCATCCCCGTCGTCATGTCCGGTATCATCGCCGTCTACGCGCTCGTCATCTCCGTCCTCATCGCGCAGGACCTGGTCCCTCCCAGCTCCGGCGGCCACTACAGCTTATTCGAGTCCGTGCCTCCCATATCTACCCTCCCATCCACCGCCGACCGTGAGACGCACTGCTAACGTTTCCCGTGTCCGCAGCGGCTTCATGCACCTCGGCGCCGGCCTGTCCGTCGGCCTGACCGGCCTGGCGGCGGGCTACACGATCGGCGTCGTCGGCGACAAGGGCGTGCGCGCGTACATGGAGCAGAGCCGCGTCTTCGTCGGCATGGTCCTGATTCTCATCTTCGGCGAGGTCCTCGGTCTTTACGGGTACGTATGGCTGGTGCCCGATGGGCAGCGAAAAGGACGAGCTAACGCGTCGACGCAGTCTCATCGTCGCCCTGATCCTCAACACTCGAAGCTCCGGCTGAACAGCGACGACGACGACGACGACAACAATCACTCGTGGCCCGGTCGGCGCTCGAAAGAGTGCAGGGCACCGACCACTCGATATACTCAGTGTACATCTTACCCGAATGAGGACTGCCGCGGATGCCTGGCAGGGCGCTGGATCCGCGGTCGGAGGGGGCTGTCTTGGGAGAGGACAGCTGCATATGGCACGGCGTTTCTTGGAAGAACATGTAAAATTACTGCGGCTAGCTGAGAAGAGCAAGCACTGATTCGACAGTCAAGATGCATATGCCGTCCGGGGCGGTGGCCCTTGAGAGGTGAAGTGGTAGGAGCGTGCCCTCTGATCCGACCTTGCTGATGTAGTCGGACAGCGGCAGCGTGCATGTGTGCATTATCCCTCAGAAAAGGAGCTTTCCCGGTTGACGGACCTCTAGCAGACGCAGCTGCAGTCTCTCGGTCAGAATCGGTATGATGTCATGATACGACGCATCGTGCTTTCATTCAATTTGCGGCCGAAGGCCCCTATATGCCTAACTCCGAGATAGTCCCTACGCAGGAAGAAGAATCGAAAGAAGAAAGCTCAGACCATCTCGTCCCAAGACGGCATCCCAACTTTACGGCCTCCCATGGCCCATATGCTCTAACATGGAACGAAAATCTCACCCATATCAAAGAAATTCATAACAAGGCGAGATGAAACGTCACGCCCGAAATAAAACGCCATACTCAATGCACGCAATGCGGCAAGGCAAGAGATCCCGCCCCCAATTTTGCGCCGCGTTCATGCAGAAGATGCCATAATTCGTGATCAGCGTTCCAGCATCAGGCACACGTGTCTCGCATCGAAGCCCACCCTTCTCACAGCAGCCGCCCCGCGAGGCGGCGCGCGGGCTTCCGTCGCTGGGCGGGCTCGGGAGAGCGACGGGTGCGGGGGAGGCTGCGGTCCTCGGAGTCGCCCATCTGAGCTGTCAGGGGTAAGCGAGGGACACGTTGGGGGACGGTCTCGTAGAGGGAGGGGGGAGCCTTACCGAGGAAGAAGTTCCACTGCCTGTCCTCCGCGACGAGGATGTCGTTCCCCCTCTCGCGCGCCAGCCTCTTGCGCTTCGCCTCAGCGGCGGCGACCTCGCCGACGAGATGGGGGTCTTCAAGATGCCGCCGCATGCCCGCAGAGGAGGAGCCGGGCGCCGGGGAGGAGGAGGAGGAAGGCAGCGAGGGGGCGTAGTCCTCGTCCTCCAGGACGCGGTCGAGGAGCATGGCGCGGCGGATGGAGGCGACAGAGTCGGTGTTGCCCGAGTTGGCTCGCCGACGGGCGACGTTGAGGTAGCAGGGGTTGGCGCGGACGGTCGACCAGGTGGGGATGTGGAACTGGCTGAGGCGAGGAGCGGAGGCACCCAGAGGCGGGATGGGGGGGAGGCCCGTGGTCTGCTGGGGGATCTCGCGCGGGTTGACGACGTCGGGAATGAGGCTCCTCGGTTGGGGTTGGGCGGTGTTGGTGCTGTGGATGGTGGTGGTGGTTCCGGGCGGGGTGTAGGGAGGGATCGCTTCGGGAAAGGGGGCGACGGAGTGGTAGGAGGGCGCCTCGGAGACTGGGAGAGGTGGATCGTCAGCTACTTGCGACATTCACTCGGTCTGTTTGTTTACAGGAAGCTTGAGGGCTCGGTCGGGCTTGGGGCGGTCGCAACTCACTGTACGAGGGAGCGGCCGAGTGGATGGAGGCCGTCTCGAAATCGTCGGTCGTCAGGGCGTCGGCACGCGTCGGAAAAAAGTGACGGCTGTCAAGCGAAGCAGCCATGGTTGCGGTCATGGTTTCGACGAGGAGGAGCTGTCCAGCAGTTGCGATCTTTGGTGTCTCGTAGGAAATAGGTCTGGGTAGGCTCGTTGGGAGCTTGGCTGGCCGCACGAGAGGCTGGATTTATTGCGCAGTTGAGACCTGCCAGACGTTCAGGCACCCGTGAACCGCAGCGAGAGAGAGAGAGAGACAGGTGATCGGTTGGGTGAGACGGTCTTGGTGATAGTAATGTCGTGTGCTGAGACAGTCGCGACGTCTAGCTGGAGAAGGGGATTAGCACGCATCGAGGCAGGGATCGGCGCAATAAAAGCAAGCCCGGGCGTCTCCTGGCTGGGTGGCTGCATGATCCAGCCGAACGGCCGACGGGTGCTCTGGCCTGGTCAGGGCTGGCAGCAGGTCAGGCCGAGAAGGAGGGTCTTGAAAGATAGTTACTTGAAGCCGGTGAAACTATAACCTTACACTTCCTG